>WNNG01000127.1:0-129449 GCA_018208015.1 Medicago ruthenica
ACTTCGAGAGACAAAATGAAGTTTTGAACACCCTTTCTATTGGATTGGATTGGAAACTTCACAAAAATTCTTTGATACATCAAAAATCCTAAAGACAATAATAAAAGTTCAAAACTAGCCTAGATGATGTTTAGAGTTGTAAAGAGATGCTCATTCAAATGAAAATGCTATGACCTACATTAATCTACAGGAGTGAGTATCCTTTTTTCGAAATAGAGAGGACAACAATGCAACTTAGACATCTTCTAAGGGTTGAGAGTGGATGGTGTAATTACTCTTAAAATTAAAAAGAGTAGAAATTGTAACTTTTGAAACAATTATACACTGTTAAAAGATATAGATCAAACATAGAACCCCTTTTTTTTTTTGGTCAAGTAGCCCAGTGGCTAGAGCTCACACATTTTAAATGTGGAGAAGTGGGGTGTCCGGGGTTCGAACCCCGGCCCCTGCATATCATATGCAATATCCCTACCAACCGAGCTAAGCTCACGAGGATGAAACCCAATTAAATTATGAATCATAATGAAATCAGTAACATTAACCGGCTGACAATTATTAACATGGACGGGCCATTACCATGATAAAGTAAAATGGAAACAAAAATACATTGAACCATTATTGATTGAAGAAATCAATTGTTGCAGATAAAATATGTTAGTTGACTCTGACATGAAAATACTTGCATTATCAAATCATCAAAGTAATAAACATCAAAAACCGCTGCTTTTGTCACCTGGATAACAAATGAATCAAGGCTTATCTCTGAGCCATCAGAATCATATCTTCCCTCATATGAATCTTCGCTCCTTCAATAGATGCCTGCTCATAAACTCTCAGAGAGGAGACAAATGTATTCCACAGTGGTCCCAATATGACTACAGCAAACAGCGTCTTGTCAAACAAATAAAAAATAGAACTAGTGACAAAGGCTAAGCAACAAACTATGGGAACAAACATGCCTTCAAATTGACTTTTAATTAGGCTTGAGAAATTCTGAATAAACTGATTCAAGCACTTCAAAACCTTAAAAGAAGAAAGATGCAATATCATGTTAAAACGTAGGAAACTAAGAAAAAATGTAGAAATCAACTTTTAAAAAACCAGACCAACCTCCATTCTAATACTCCAATCATCTGGATTTTCAGATTGAACCGGAACTTCTAGAATAGAAGAAAATTGTTCCATCCATGGTTTAAGCAAAGGAACTACTAGAGAACTCGTTTCTGCCTAAACAGTACACAATGATATATGTTAACAATTAAAAAGTAAAATACACTAAACAACCAATGAACGAGAACTGTGCAGTTACTTAGTGGCAAGAAAATACATTATAAACACCACTCATCGCCCCCAGCATAGAGGTGCAAGAATAGACTATTGAAAGGGCCTTGGTCCGTATGTATGTGTCATATATCTGCACAGAGAAATGAAATAAAGAAAATTTTGTCATATGTGACAGAAGAGGCACGATTCACAATATAAACAGAATATTGGTTGTTTTTCCTTATGTTTCTCGTTCTTCTATTATGAAAAAATTCAACGGTACAGAAATGATTTATCAAAAAAATTGCATTACTATAAATTGTTAAATTTTGCTTCTAGAAATTCATAAAAAATGGAAAAAGGAAAACAAAAAGGAGACTTCCGTCTATAATCAGGACATGTCAATTCACATTCTCCTTTCTTTTCTTAAGTTGAAAGTTGTGAATATGTAAAAAAAGAAATAATATAGGGGAAAGATATCAAGAAGAAGAGAGAGCATGTTAGGAAATAGAATAAAGGGGAACTAGAGTACTTATGAGTTGTTAAAACAATTAGTTAATTAGCTGGTTAGTTTGTTATGTGACTGTTCAGCCGGTTAGCAAGTCTTTAAATGGCCTTCAATGAGTTTTATCATAAGACTCAAATTGTTCATAGATATCTTCTCTTCCACCAATTGAGAGCTATTTGAAGACTTCCAAACTAACTAACCAACTAACTAATTGCTCTAACGAATCTTAGTTATTGTAATTCCCGTTTATTCTACATCCTATAAAAGAACTATGGAAATTCAGGGTCAAAATGTGTATAGTGAATTCGAGAAAGTTCATAGATTGTTTTCCATCGGTTCTTAACACTTGCACTTCCTTCCAAGCCAATCAGCTTTTGAAAAAAAAAAAAATCTAAGATTATGCTTACATAAATAAAGCATAAAACTGCATAGTTAGAGGTTAACAGAAAAATATACAAAATTATAACCTGCGGAGAGGATACAATGGTCAGCAAACTTGGGAACAAAGCAGGTATTAATGTTGGAACCATTCTATCATCCAAGTCCGCGGAGAGAAGAACCAAGCATTTCATAGCTCCATGCACTAGAATAAAATTGCAAGAAAAATTAAGAAATGGATTAGCATATAGAAATCCAAGTGTTACATAAGTATGCTAAGAAAAGCATAGAGCAAACAACTTCCCAATTCGGGGGTGGGGGGGGAGTGTTGTATTAGAATTTGGGCCAGGCCTAAATGTCCACCACAAATTAACATTATCTAATGTGGGAGTCATAGCATGAGGAGTGTGATCCAAGTGACCAAAAGGATCAAGATAGGCTCTACTGTCATTATAATTTGAGTGGGTCTAACTCAACCCTTCGAAATCAGCTTTATGTGCCGAGTTTGGGTTTTAGAGCAACAAATGGGCCAAACAGAGAATTTGTTAAAAAGCTGCTTATGTGGTAAATTTGTTTAGAGAGTAAATGCAGTTATATTATGGAGAGGGTAGCAAGTGGAAGTGCATTCAATGTTATTCAGTTAGACACCTTATGGTTTGAATGAAGAGACAAATGTCCTTCTCCAATGAACTTTTCTCAGGCATTACAGTTACAGGGGTTATCTTCTTTGATACAACTATTTTCAACAGTTTCTTTCGTTCTTTAAATTTGGGTTCCTATCATAAAGTGTTGCGAATGATGTAGATTGCACTACGTTAAGATAAAATATTTCATACTTTCCTTTTCTTCTTCTATACATAACTGCTATGATACTATTTCAGTTATTAGGGTAATTCAATTTCGTTTTTACTAGACTAGCAATTAACAGCGTTGATGCACAGTAGTCTATAATATATGAGTCTATAATTTATATATTAATAATATTCAGTTTTTTCTTATCTCATTCAAGAAAAAGTGCTCCTATCATATAATGTTTAGTATATACACTCCACAAGGAAATGGAACTCAACTTTCACCCAAGGCTTTTCCACAACCAACCATAGTTTCAAACTTATAGTATATACCTCCATTCAAGTTGGTTTGACTGTTGATCAAATTCAGGAGAAATGGTAACAAATCTGGCCATAACTCTGGCCAGTCATACACTGCAATGGATGCCACAGCCATACCAATAGCTGTGCAAATTTTCCGATGAGGGTCATCTAATGTCAATATAGAAGCATTCTGCGGATGATTTCCTGGAGATGTAATACAAATTAGTTATCATAAGAAACATGTTTAGTATACCATTCATTAAATAGCCAATTGCAATAAACAATTTTTCAACAGGCAGAAAGAAAAAAAAAAAAAAATGGCCAGTTGCAGAATAGAACAATTTTTTCAACAGGCAGAAAGAAAAAGAAAACAATAAGTGTTCTCATAGGAAAGTTAACAGTCCTAAAAGTATGCATTATGTATTCTCCTATCAATAAGTGTTCCAAATCCATATTCAGGAAATACGTTATCTGCAGAGACATATATGATATATGAGATCCTTGAGGACAAAATTGAACTGTTGAAGTCTAAACATTCTTCTACAAATACTACATACAGTAATTGTCATTGTCAAAGCCAGAAGGTAGAAACATTCTCCGGCAAATAACAGAATACAAGGAAAATATGACATTGATGACAGGCTGACAGAAACTGAAATAAAAAATCTACTGTGTCCAAATTCAGCATATTAACATAGATTTAAGGCCTCAAAATGACAAGCAAAAGGAAGTTTAAAATCCAACATAAGGTATCCAAAACCAAATCAAATCTTAATCAACACAGAAGCTCCGATAATAGTTTCCGGTGATGCCTTGTAGATATGGAGTTTTGAATAATAGTAAAATAAATAGAAATAAAAGAATATGGTACCTTTCATCAGCGGAAACCACAGGAGGTTCAAATGATTCTTCACCCTCCTGCCAATGTTTTTTAACTAACTGCTTAAGAAGGACTGCAGCTAAGTAGAGGAGAGTTAAATTATCCAAGATCATAAGCTCGTGGGAAGGAAAAAAATCAATAATTTCGTGGCACCGACATTTAGTATGTGGACTATTTTATAACAAATCAGTTTTTTTTCTTCTACTTAGGATATGTTTGGTAAGACATAATTTTGAGCTTATAGCTTATATCTTATAAGCTCATTTTACTAGAAAAGACCCGTTTGATAACCGCCACTTTGTCACAAGCTTATAACTTATTTTTACTAGCTTATAGCGGTTTTTGATAAGCTAATCCAAGTAGCCCTATAGCTTATCATCATTTGTCTCAATTTTATCCTTGTAATCTTAACTGAAAAATATTAAATATTCATTAAATACATCACTTTTATGTCATTTCATATTAAAAAGTTAGTTCAACCGCTAATTTAACCAAAAAATACAAATTAAATCATCTGCTATAAGCTAGTTTATCATCCATTTGTTGTAAGCAGCTTATCAGTTATTCGCTATTTATTTATCAAAGAGAGTTCTTAGCAAGCTATATTTTAGTATTCATTCTACCAAGCAAGGATGAAAACAAACAAAATTACAAATTTGTTATTAACATCCATTTCAGGAAAAGGATATCTGGCGCAATCCACAGCAATGTCCTTGTTTGCAATGACTTTTGATAATGCAGTGCCAAACCTTCAGGAAAATTTAACATTATAAATACCATCAACATTACATAAAGGAAATTGAGCATCACAAGAAACAAGAAGATGATGATTGAGTGACCTGATTGGTGAGAGGCTTGATGAAGAGAAGCTTCGGCGAAAGAACGAATCTCGTGGTTAGGATCGAGTGTGGCAGATAAGCAACTGAGAAGCCATTGCTGATCTTGATCTACAACGTACGCCATCGATGACAAAACCCTAGACCAGACCCAACGACGCCGTTTTTGCTTTCAGCCTGCTTCAGCTTTTTCCCGCTCAGAGGAGAATTAGGAAGATTCTTGCCCGAGAGAGTTAGAGAGAGGGTTTTATAGCAAGCCAGGACAACATAGACACAGTGGCACAAATGAAATTTCCTCAATATACCTACCCTTGTGCAAGAGACTTGTTTATTATCATTATAAATATATCAACTTTTCGTTTTAATCCCTCTAAAAATTTTCTTTCGATTTTTAATCTTTAAAAGTTTTCTATCTTCACTTGTGATCATTCCTTTAACGTAAACTCGTGTGTAGAATTCATATTTTTTTAATAAAATTTTGCAGAAAAGTTTATAATATTATAAGAATCTCTTCCAAAAAAATTATAATTTTTAACAAAACATTAATTAAATATGAATTTTATATTTTTGGCGGTTAAAAACTTATCTTTAAATCATCATTTGTTAAAAAATTCTAATTTTTTGTGAGAGATTTTTAAAATTCTACACATTTTGTATAATTTCATTAAAAAAATACAAAGTCTACACATGAGTTGACTTAAAAACATGGACTAAAAGTGGTGCTTGAAAATTTTACAGGGACTAAAGTCGAAGAAAAAATTAAAAAGTGGTGATGATAATTTAAAAAAAATTCAATTAATAACTTTTTAATGAAACATTTTATTAATATTAAAATGTTTTTTAATAAATATTAGTTTCATGTAAATAATAAATTGTTCATAATTTTAATGGAAAATATATGTATGAAAAGATGATGAGGACACTCAAAATATCTTGTAAATAAGCTATTGAAAAAATACTTTGAAGTGTTTTTTTTTTAGGGAATAAAATCATTGCTTGTCATTAGATATCAAATCGCGAATACATGACGGAACATCAGCATAAACATGGGGTAGCATGAGATGGGGCTACCCTACCCGTGCTAATTCATGAGCGACCCCATTAGCTTGCCTCCTATTGAACTCGACATGAGAGTGTGCGCACCTCGCTTTTTTTCCTCGGGAAAAAGACGCGCAAATCCTCCGAGGACGTCCTCGAACGCTCGGAGGGCCTTTGTGAAGCCGCCACCAAAGTTTTTGTGTAAAGGGAACGTTGATAAACCCTTAAGTTTTTTTTGTTGTAAAGGGAACGATAATAAAAACCCTTTGACGATGAGGATAAGGATTAGGTCATCGCAACCATTGTCGGGTTCGGGAGTCGGTTACGCGAGGGGAAGGTATTAGCACCCCTCACGTCCGTTGTACTCAACGGGAACCTTCTATTTGGTTAAAGCTTGAATTGTTTTTTAATACTTTGCGTGCATGTTCATTTATGTTAAAAATATAATAAAGGGGGGAAAGAGATAAAAACAAACGAAGAAAAAGTTTTTATTATTATTGTGCTTGACAAGATGTCGATCTTGCTCCTACGTATCTCCCGGTAGTCGGAGAATTCAAAGCATACGTAGTTCTTTGGTAGAAAAACGTATATGTGTTGGTTGATTTAATTGGACGATGTTTTAACCGAATTCTTGCGATTAAACGTAGCTTGTATGCTCGCACTTGGAGACTTATTAAGCGTTCGTTCGCGAATCACATTAGAATTGTTAAAAGGTACGTCCGTTAGGGTAGAGGGTTGAATTGGTCGCTATGGGACCGAGAGAGGTACAATGGACTCATACAAGTCAAACATTGACCGAGTGGACTCCGAAGAGTCGGGCGATTGTTCGATTGATCCACTGAGATCAAGAACGGGTACAATGGACTCGGACGAGTCGAACATTGACCGAGTGGACTCTAACGAGTCGAGGGGTTGAGTCTAATGGCCAACGGGGGACCAAAAGGCTTGGATTGACCACAAGGGGCCAAGATTTGGTTTGGTTAGGGTTGTACATATTAAAAAAGGGAATGACGATTGTCCGAGCGACGAGACATACGTCACGCATTCGTACAATCGGGGCGATGGAGAGACATACGTCACACCATCCCTTTTTCATTCATAGTTTTGGATTGAATTCTTTAGAAATCCCAAGGTATGTCAAAACATTTGGTTTGAAAATCCAAAAATGGGAAGGTTTAGCAAATTTGCTAGAAAACGCGCAAGTTCGTCTCATTTTGCGAAAATGCGAACGTAAACGGTGTATGTTCATCTTTGAGTTTTGAACATCATGAACAATATTTATTGTTCAAGTTTGGATTGAAAAGATGAACATAGCTTGTTTGTTCATGTGGTTTGAGAATTTGGGAACATAACTTGCTTTGCAAGTTACCCACAAAATGGTTATACAAACTTGTGATTTTGCCAAAATTATGCAAAAACCTTGTTGTGGTTTGAAGAACATGGATTTAAAAACTCTTAGGTTCTGAGCTCTGGGGCTAGAACCTCAAAAATTGGTTGTTTGATACAAAAACTCAGGTTCTGAGTTCTGTCATGGTCGCACTGCGACCATGACTTCGCACTGCGAAGCATGCGAAATTTTGGGTTCAGAAGCTGTTTCTGAACTTTTGTTCAGAAACACCTTCTGAACACACTCAAGACCTTATAGGGGGTGAAAAACTTTGAGTTTTTGGGGTGAAAAAGGTTGGACAAACCAGTTTTGATGTTTTGAAAACCTTGGGATTTCTTTGAAATTCAAAAGGGGTTTTTTAGGATCAAAAGGTTTTGAGCCAAAATGGCTATGCAAACACAATTAAAAATGCAAGATAAAGAGCTTAGTAACTTACAGAACTCCTTAGCAAAGCTCCAACTGCACTTGGTTTGATTTGGTTGAAGATTGTGCAAGAGGTTTGAGTATTTGTGATGGTTTTGGAACTTTGTAATGCTTTGTGTGGATTGGTTTTTTTCTGGTTGTTTGTGGAGATTTGTAGGTTGAAATGAGTAGAGTTTCTGCTCTTTGAATGCTGTGTTTAGCTGTGTTTGTTTCCTTTGGCATTGCCTTCTATTTATAGGCCAAAACCAAATCTTTGTCATCATTACACAATCCCAAAATTCAGCTGATTTGTGGCCAAGATCAAGCTGAATCCCTTTGCATTAAATGCTAATGGATAGAGGCAACCCTGCCTTGTACCAAGGGGCAAGATCCAGCTTGATTTCAGCCACAAATTCAACTATTCTAGAAGGTAATGATGAAGAACAAAGCTGATTTGCAATTGGCTAATGCTTGGGGATCAATCCTTGCAATCTCAATGGTTGGTCAATAAAAACGTGCACTGTAATGTGCAGAGATTGAGGGATGAAAAGGCTAAAATTGGCTGGTGTGAGAGGGTGAAAAAGCTGCTGTAAAACAGAGTAGGCACTCATGGCTTTTCAAGTGAGAAAATCCAGCTGGTTTGACTGGTTTTTGGGGCAGCAAGCAGGAGGAAAGTCCTCAAGCAGGGTGGCTGGCAACCTTGTGGTGGTTAGCAGGTCACCTGGGAGGGACTAGAGCTGCCCAAGGGCAAGCCCACTTGCTTGTCACATGCTAGGTTGGAAGAAAAAGCTTCCAACCTTGGCATTAATGGCAAGTCCTTCAACTCTGGCTTTGCTTGGCCCAATTAGCCATGAATGCTACTTAAAATAATTATGGAAATGATATGCAACAAAATTCTGGAATTAAATCCAAGAAACCAAAAATCTGCAGAAAAATCGCAGACTTCGCAGTGCGAAGTGAGCTTCGCATTGCGAAGTCCTCAATTTTGAAAAGTTGACTTTTCTGTTGACTTTTGTGACTTTTGACTTTTTTCCCCTCTTTGATTTTTTTGATTTTTGTTTTAAAATGCGTAGGACAAAATTAGGGTACTACAGCTGCCCCTACTTAATTGTGTCTTCGCATAGAGTGCGTGAGTGCCGAGGGCATCTCATGAACTCTTTGCGGAGATCAATTAAGTAAAAAGAAAAAGAAGGACCCGAATTTTGTCCTTCGCGAAATGCAAATGCAATGGTTGGTAGGGGTTGATCGTATCCAGCCGCTAACACTGGAGGTAGATCCACTGGGGAATGAAGGTAATCTTATCTAGGCACTGCTTCTAGAGGTCGATTCCTGAGGGTGGTGATTTACTCTAGGATGTCACTAGAGGTGGAACATTGAGGTAGGTGATCTACTAGGTACTGCTTCTAGAGGTCGATACCTAAGATGGAGTTTACTCTAGGTACTGCTTCTAGAGGTGGAAAATGAGGTAGGTGATCTATCTAGGTACTGCTTCTAGAGGTCGATACCTAAGCTAGGTGATCTTATTCAGGTACTGCTTCTGAATGTCGATTCCTAACGAGCTGTGATCTTATTCAGTCGCTAACACTGAAGGTCGATACACTGGGGGAGGTGATCTACTCTAGGTACTGCTTCTAGAGAGGGATACCTAAGCTAGGTGATCTTATTCAGGCACTGCTTCTGAATATCGATTCCTAACGAGCTGCGGTCTTACCCTAAATAGGTGCCCCTGGTTGAATGTTGATGGATGTTGGTGAATATGTGATACTCACTGGAGATCCTTGTTGAGGATGCATGCTTTATGAAATGAAATGCATGTGTATGAACTGTTTTTAAATATGCATGCATGAAATGAAATAATGTTGGTTGGGTGCCGAGCAGAGTCGGTCTTTGTTTGTGGTTGTGTTCATGACAGTTGGGCTTTCTTTTTTTTGGTTTTTTGGTTGGTCGGTTTGGAAGGACAAGGTCCTTTGCCTACATACCCAAATGGGATCAAAACCGGTGTAGTTCGAGCCTAGCCGAAATTTTGTGTTTCTTGTTTTTGGTTGGTCGGTTTGGAAGGACAAGGCCTTGGCCTACATACCAAAATGGGATCAAAACCGGTGTAGTTCGAGCCTAAGCCCGAAATTTGTGTTTCTTTGCCAATAATGATTGGACTTTGTTTGGGGTTGAGGACTGCCTGCTGGGAGTATCAAGGGAGGTTTGCTTATGGGGATATAAGGATCATTTTGGAAGGCAGATCGATATCCAGCCTTTGTTTGGTGTTTGAGATTTTCAGGGTGTTTTACTGGGGAATTTGTTCCGCTTGACCCTTGGGGTTCTTGCGCTCCGCGTTGCCGCGAGTATGCACTTGCCTTAGCTAAGGAGCATAAGTCTTTTGGTGCAATATTTTGGTGGGAACTACCGCAATTCTTTCAGAATTCACGAAGATTCAAAATAAAGCAAAGTTGTTTGTTTTTTTTTCTTTTTGGAAGAAAATTCTTTGTTTATTTCCCTGTTTTAAAGCATTTTCATCATGAATAAAACAAAATTTTATGCGCTACTGAGAACATAAAATAACAAAAGGAAATTTATTCAATGCAGATTTGACCTCTTGAATGGGTAAAAATACACAAAGTGAGAAGTGAGATAGAGAAAGACAAGAAAAAGCAAAAAGAAAATGTTGGTTTTGGCACAACACATGCTATTTCCTTATGACTTCGATATTTTCGTTTGTTGGAAGATGCTGACGAGACTGATTCCTCTCCTCTTGAATCTTGTCCGGAGCTTGGATGCTGCAGTCATTGCCTTTCTTCTTTGTTAACCCCTAACTTTTGCCTGGATCGCTCTTTCGAGTTTTCAATCCACCGGGGTGTATTTCCTTTTTTGATGTCCTTAATTTTTGCCTAGACCGCCTTTTCAGGTTTTCAATCTAGCAGGACGCTCTCTATTGCCTAAACCGCCCTTTCAGGTTTTCGATTTAGCGAGCTTTTTTCTCTCTTTTTTTTCTTTAGGCATAATACCTCTTGACTGCATCGGAGTTTATTGATAGTGGGAACTCCTCTCCATCCATAGTGGTGATGATCAGGGCTCCGCCTGAGAAAGCTTTCTTTACCACGTACGGCCCATCATAGCTGGGAGTCCACTTCCCTCGGGGATCTTTGTGGATAGGTAATATCTTCTTGAGCACTAGGTCTCCTTCTTTGAATTCTCGAGGACGGACCTTCTTGTCGAATGCTCTCTTGAGCCTCCTTTGATAGAGTTGGCCATGACATATTGCCGTCAGACGCTTCTCCTCTATGAGATTCAGTTGGTCGAACCTTGTTTGGACCCATTCAGCTTCTTCTAGCTTGGTTTCCATCAAGACCCTTAGCGAAGGAATTTCCACCTCTACGGGGAGAACAGCTTCCATACCGTATACTAAGGAGAAGGGGGTTGCCCCAGTTGAAGTGCGAATGGCTGTTCTGTAGCCATGTAGCGCAAAGGGAAGCATCTCATGCCAATCCTTATATGTTGTCACCATCTTCTGGATGATCTTCTTTATGTTCTTATTGGCTGCTTCTACCGCACCGTTCATCTTTGGTCGGTAAGGGGAGGAATTATGGTGCTCAATCTTGAAATCTTTGCATAACTCCTTCATTGTCTTGTTGTTTAGGTTTGCCCCATTATCGGTGATGATTTTGTGGGGAGTACCATAACGGCAAATGATTTCCTTCTTGATAAATCGGGCTACCACTTGTTTGGTTACGTTTGCATACGAAGCTGCTTCTACCCATTTGGTGAAGTAGTCGATGGCAACGAGGATGAAGCGATGTCCATTTGACGCTTTGGGCTCGATCATTCCAATCATATCTATGCCCCACATAGAGAAAGGCCAAGGTGAAGTCATGACATTCAATGGAGTTGGTGGCACATGCACTTTGTCGGCGTAAATCTGGCACTTGTGACAAGTCTTGGCATAGTGGAAACAATCAGCTTCCATGGTTAACCAATAATAGCCCGCCCTTAAGATTTTCTTTGCCATTGCATGCCCATTAGCATGGGTTCCAAAAGATCCCTCGTGGATTTCTTTGATGAGCATGTCCGCTTCATGTTTATCCACACATCTGAGTAGGACCATGTCATAATTTCTTTTGTAGAGGGTATTTCCACTGAGGAAGAACTGGGATGCCAATCTTCTGAGGGTCCTCTTGTCGGCGTGCGAGACATTTTCTGGATACTCTTGCTCTTCGAGGTATCGCTTGATGTCGTAGAACCAAGGTTTGTTGTCAAGTTCTTCTTCGACTGATGCGCATACAACTGGTTTGTCTCTACGATCCATCCTTATGATTGGTGCTTCATTGTAAGAATTTACTTGGTACATTGATGATAATGTAGCCAAAGCATCTGCTACCTGATTTTCTTCTCGAGGTATGTAGTGGAAATTGATTTCATCAAAATGCTTGATCAATTCTACAACCCGGGCTTGGTAGGGAATTAAATTGGGATGTCTTGTTTCCCATTCTCCTTTGACTTGATAGATGACCAAGGCTGAGTCACCGTATACTTCAAGGTTTTTGATCCTTAGATCAATTGCTGCTTCGAGGCCTAGGATACATGCTTCATATTCTGCCATGTTATTGGTGCAGTCAAAGCACAACCTTGCTGTGAAGGGCTGGTATCCATTTCTTGGGGAGATTAAAACTGCTCCGATACCATGTCCCATGGCATTCGAGGCGCCGTCGAAAGCGAGCTTCCATTGAGCTCCTGGTTCTGGTCCCTCATCATCGCTTGTGACTTCTTTGTCATTCAAAGCTACGACATCTTCGTCTGGGAAGTCAAATTGTATGGGCTGATAATCCTCCAATGGTTGGTGAGCAAGGTGCTCGGATAAAACACTCCCTTTGATGGCTTTTTGAGCAACATATTGGATGTCATACTCAGACAGCAGCATTTGCCAACGGGCTATCTTCCCTGTGAGGGCAGGTTTTTCGAAGATGTACTTGATGGGATCCATCTTCGATATCAACCAAGTTGTATGGGTCAACATGTATTGCCTTAGACGGCGAGCAGCCCATGCTAAAGCGCAGCAAGTCTTTTCGAGTGAAGTATACCTTGTTTCACAGTCGGTAAACTTCTTGCTTAAGTAGTAGATTGCGTGCTCTTTCCTTCCCGTTTCATCTTGTTGTCCTAACACACAACCCATTGATCCTTCAAGTACGGTTAGGTATAAGATGAGGGGTTTACCCGGAACCGGAGGTATTAAGATCGGTGGTTCTTGCAGGTATTGTTTGATCTTGTCAAACGCCTCTTGGCAATCCTCGTTCCAATGAACGGCTTGGTTTTTCCTTAGCAGCTTGAAGATTGGTTCGCAGGTAGCTGTCATGTGTGAGATGAACCTGGCGATGTAGTTCAATCTTCCTAAGAAACCCCGGACTTCTTTCTCGGTATTTGGCGCTGGCATTTCTTGGATGGCCTTTACCTTATCGGGATCTACTTCAATACCTCTTTGGCTGACGATGAAGCCCAATAACTTCCCGGATCTAACGCCAAATGTGCACTTGTTAGGATTTAAGCGCAGCTTGAATTTCCTTAGGCGTTCGAAAAGCTTTTGTAGATGGACTAGATGATCCTCCTCCGTTTGGGATTTGGCAATCATATCGTCGACGTAGACCTCAATTTCCTTATGGATCATGTCGTGGAAAAGAGTCACCATTGCTCTTTGGTATGTTGCCCCGGCATTTGTTAATCCGAAAGGCATTACCTTATAGCAGAATGTTCCCCATGGGGTGATGAACGTAGTTTTCTCCATGTCCTCTGGAGCCATCTTGATTTGGTTATATCCCGAGAAGCCATCCATAAAGGAAAAGACTGAGAATTGGGCTGTGTTGTCCACCAATATGTCGATGTGTGGTAGCGGGAAATCATCCTTTGGGCTTGCTCTATTCAAGTCCCGATAATCCACACACATTCTCACCTTGCCATCCTTCTTCGGAACTGGCACAATGTTGGCAACCCATGTTGGATACTTGGTTACGGCTAAGAAGCCGGCATCGAATTGCTTTTTGACCTCCTCTCTGATCTTGAGAGCCATATCGGGTCGAGTTCTTCTCAATTTTTGCTTCACTGGCGGGCATTCCGGCTTGAGTGGCAGCTTGTGTACAACGATGTTAGGGTCTAAACCCGGCATGTCTTGATACGACCAAGCGAATACGTCCACGTACTCTTGCAGAAGCTTGATCAACTTTCCTTTCACATCCTCGTGCAGGGAGGCTCCTATCTTGACCTCTTTCTTATCCTCTTCGGTCCCCAAGTTGACCTTTTCAACTGATTCTTGGTGAGGTTGTATTACCCTATCCCCTTGATTTGCAAGTCTAGACAATTCTTCAGGCGGTTCATAATCGTCCTCTTCATCATCTTCCGTTTGATTAATCGGGCAATCGAAGTCATAAGGGTTTAAGGTAGTGTTGTTTTTGGAGGGTGGATTTGTAAATCTGCATGAGTATGATTTTTTTTTAGGCTTTTTGTAGAAAAATTTTTTTTCAAACAAATGCAAAAAAGAAAAAAGACTCAAATGAACATAAAAGATTGCTTTTATTCATGATTGTAAATAACTTATAAAAACATGGGGGCCCCACACGACTAATCATTTGCCTTGGGCAGAGCTAAATGATTTTTTTTATTTTTTAAAGTAAAACAAACAAACACGGTTTATTACTTGATCCTGGTAATGATCTCGGGAATCGCGATAGCCCTCCAATTGTTCAAAGCTTCATCCGAAGCGCAACGGTACACCAATTCAGGCACGTCTTCGTCTACCTCTTCGAGTAGAGCCACTTGATCTTCATGGATAAACCCCGCACTGATGAATGTTTCCGAGATGGGGGGAACCCCTTGCTTTGGAGGCTTTGAGAAAGTTTCGGCCGATGGATGATACCCCAACCCGAAGCGATTTTTCTTCTCCGGTATGTCCACTAACTTGCCCCATCCGGTGGGTCGGCTTTCTTCTAGGGCCTCTCTTATCGCCCTCCATGATGACATGGCTGTCCTAGCCTCCTCCTTGGGCTTCAAGCTCAATGTCACGACATTTGCCACTTCTAAAGATTGGAATGGGACGTCCACAGCTTCTTCATCTGTTTCTATGTAACGGAAAGATGAGAGATGGCTTACCATCATGTCCTCTTGCCCGGAAACTACAATCATTTGGTTATCAATGATGAATTTCAGCTTCTGGTGCAGGGTAGAGGTAATGGCTCCGGCCGCATGGATCCATGGTCGTCCGAGAAGACAACTGTATGTTGGATTAATGTCCATAACTTGGAAGGTTATGGTGAAAACCTTAGGTCCGATTTGGACTGGTAAGTCGATCTCCCCCATAACGGCTCTTCTTGACCCATCGAAAGCTTTTACGACCAAGGCGCTGGGCTTCATTACGGTCCCTTCACATGAGAGTTTGAGGAGGGTAGTCTTGGGCATGACATTCAATGATGACCCCGTGTCCACTAGCACTCTTGAGAGGATGTGGTCCATGCATTTCACGGAGATATGTAAGGCGCGGTTATGAATATGCCCCTCGTCGGGTAGCTCATCGCCATTGAAACCCAAGTACCTACTTGAGGTAATATTTCCGACTATCCCGTCGAATTGGTCCACCGGAATGTCCTTGGTGACATGTGCCTCACTGAGGATCCGTAGTAGTGCTTCCCGGTGTGCTTCCGAGCTGAGTAGTAAGGATAGCATGGAGATCTTGGAGGGAGTTTGACTTAGCTGGTCAATGATCTTGTACTCGCTCTTTTGGATTATCCTTAGGAACTCTTCGGCCTCTTTTTGCGGGATTGACTTTTGAGAAGGCCCCGCTTGGTTCTCTTTTTCCTCCACGCTCTTTTCTTTGAGCGGCTCCTTTGGTAGTACAGCTGGCGTCTTCCCGAGTTCTTTCGGAGCGAAGACTCTACCACTTCTAGTCATTCCTCCAACACCGGTAATGTTAGTGATGCTGGGCTCGATTTTGGCTAGTGGTTTTCCTTCCACATAAGCCACAGGTTGGTAATTCCATGGTACCCTCTTTGTGCTTTCAAAAGAGAAGGGTGCAGGTACATGGAATGTTATGGGTTGTATTGGCATTGGTACCTCTCTCCTTTGGTATGGGATCTCGAGAGGTTTTGGACCGTTAGACTCTAAGGTAGCAATGTCCGTGCCCTCCTTTATGTAGCCAATTTGGATCCAACCTTGGTCCATTAACTCTTGAAGACAGTTCTTCAACTCTTTGCACTCATCCGGGTTGACCTTGCAGGCTTCACAGTTGACGTGCATTTCCTCGAATAATCCAAAGCCGGTTAAACGCTCCCTTATGGTTGACAGGGGAGTCCTAACATTGGCTACCCTTTTGACTGGACCAAAGTCCTCTTGTTCCTCCACCGCGTTTACAGAGGGACCCGCGTGCCCCGGCAATGGGTTGTTCTTCACATTGGGGCTTTCCTCTTTGAAGGATAACAGCTTCTTGTCAATAAGATCCTGCACCTTGTGTTTGAAAACCCTACAGTTTTCGATATTGTGCCCCACGGATCCTGCGTGGAAATCACATTTGGCATTTGCGTCGTACCACTGTGGATATGGTGGCGACATTGGTGGTAGTAGTCTTGTCTCGACCATACCCTTTTGGATTAGGTATGGCAAGATCTGACCATAAGACATGGGTACAGGATCAAACTGCCTATTAAAGTAACTGTTCCTTGAGCTCGCCTGATTCCTTGGTGGGTACCCGCCTTGTTGCTGTTGCTGTTGATTTTGTTGCGGCAACACTACTGGTTGTCGAGGTGGATTTGCGGGAATCACTTGAGGTGAGTAACGCCCTTGAGTCGTTGCTGCTGCCACATAAGGATAGTGGTAGTGAGGCATTTGATTTGGTGGCGGGTAGGATGGTCCCATTAGAACGGCATTTGTCTCCCCCTCTTTCTTTTTGTGAAAGTTGCTGGGGGGCTTTCTAGCTCCACTTTGAGCTTCTGGAGAGCCTTGGATTTTTCCTCTCTTCACTCCGTCTTCTATTCTTTCACCGACCATGACTAGATCGGAGAAACCGGCAGACGTGCTTCCAATCATCTTGTCGTAATATGGGCCTTGAAGTGTGCCCATAAAGGTGTCGACAAGTTCTCTCTCCAATAGTGGTGGTTGTACACGAGAAGCTAGTTCTCTCCATCGCTGAGCGTACTCCTTGAAGGACTCGTTGCTTCTTTGTAGGAGGTTTTGTAGTTGCATCCTATTTGGAGCCATGTCCAAATTATATTTGTATTGCTTTAGGAAGGCATCGGCTAGATCCTTCCAAGTTTGGACATGGGTACGCTCGAGCTGCATGTACCAATCTAAGGACGCTCCGCTTAAACTATCTTGAAACACATGCACCATGAGTTTCTCGTTCATTGCGTAAGCCGCCATCTTCCTACAGAACATCCTTAGATGATTCCGAGGGCATTGAATTCCTTTGTATTTCTCGAAGTCCGGTACTTTGAACTTCGGAGGAATTACCACGTCGGGCACTAGGCACATATCCAAGGCATTGTGGGCACCGTATGAGCTGAAACCCTCGACAGCTTTCAACCTTTCTTCCAAAACTCGATACATTTGGGTGGTATCATTGTCTTGGTGGGTGGTGTCGGGAGCAGATTGCCTTAGCTGGCTATTCTCCACATCATGGGGAATTACTTCATGCTGAGTAGTGGAAGTTCCTTGAGGGCGACGCTCTTCATTCCTTACGGGGATTGTGAACGGTGGTGGAGGTGGTCCTTGACCCTCATTTTCAAATGGTGGGGTATAACCCACAGGTAAACCATAAGGAGGCCATTGCACATTGGATGCATCCGTTGTTGGGCGAGGGTGGCTTTCTCGTGCCGACAGAGCTTGCATTAACTCTAGCATCTGATCCATTTTTCCTTTCATTCCATCAACTTCCTCTCTCAAAGCCACTTGAGTTTGTTCCAAATTGTCCATGATCCTTTGTTTGTTAGCTCGTGTTCCGTACGAGTGTTGAATATCTGGTTCTTGGACCGAGGGCTTTCGGGGTTTTCGGGCTATGATTGCTTTGAACTGTTTGAATGGGAATGAATGAGTTTTTTTTTGAAAAATGTGCATGAAGATGCATGTGGATGTATGTATGCAAAATATGCGTTTTTTTTTTTTATTTTGCTTTATGGAGTTTAAAGGTGCACGATTAATATTTAGCAATTCAAAATATTAAAGACCGGGAAATTGATTATACTTCAAAATATATTTGATTAAATAACATTTGTTTACAAAGTGTAACTAATGCTATTACAAATCAAACAGCCGCCCGCTTCTCGGCTTTGCTCATCTCCTCCCTATAGAAATCTATGGTGTCCTTGCAGAACTTCATAAACTTCCGGATCTCCATAGGGATGACAAAGTAGGGCATGACCATCTCGGCCTCCGCTAGCTTCTTTGGAAGTTGGGCGATCACCAAATTTGAGAATGCAACCAATTTAGTGAAATCCTCACTTAATCGGGTGGCGTCTTGCCATACATACTCAATCACTTCCTTGCGCTGGTCTAGCTTGACTCTTGCACTTCTAATCTCATCGTGTAGTTGTGCAATGTGGTCCCCATGAGCTCTTGCAATCTTGTCGAAGTACTCTTCGAATTTCTTGATGTCTTCTTCGAGATGATCGCACTTTAGCCTCCCTTGATGAGAGAGACTCTCATGTCTTTGTCGCTGGACGCGCTCGGCTTGAAGTTGCTCTTTGTAGTCTTTCACTACTTCTTGGAGCTGTTGATTTTTCTCTTGGAATTTCAACCTCCATTTTCGTTGAGCTTCGATGGCTAATTCGCCAAACTTCTTGAGCTCTTGGTTGGAATGTAAGATTCTTTCCAACTCTTCGTCCTTGGCAACAAGGTTAGCATCCGCACTAACCAAGCCGCCTCCTATCCAATCCCTTTTCCCTTCGGAGGTTCTTAGCCGTTTTTGGCATACTAGGAGAGAATGTGATACTTCATCACGATCTCTCTTCGTCCTAGTAATCTCTCCTAAAGCTTGGAGGTGCTTCAATTCTAAGTCTCCGTTTTTGTTTTGGAGTTCTTGAATTTTAGCCTTGAGGTCCTCCACTTCTTTGTTGGGAATGATTGCAATAGGTTTAGGTGTAGGAGGTTTTGGAGGGTTTGTGACCACGAAGGGTAACTTGATTGCTTTGACCCTCTCCTTCACCCATTGAGTATAAAGGGGTTTGGCGACACAGTTTCTCTTGCCGACCCTTCCCTTGCGTACTTGGCTCCATGCTCCCCGGATTCTCTCTAGCAATGCCGGGTCTTGATCGCCTTCCCTTAAGTAGAAAGCTTCCAACAAAAGGTCATTAGGTTTATCCTCCATTGAAAAACCTAGTTGTCGGAGAGAGAGGACCGGATTGTAATTAATACATCCCTTAGTACCGATGAGGGGTACGTTAGGGAAGTCCCCGCAGCTGAGGATAATTTCCGGGTCATCTAAGTTTGGTGAAAACCAATGGATGTCCTTCTCGGCGAGGGTTGTCATCCGTTGCGACCATTTGAGCTTGGCCCGGTTTTCCACAAAGTCTCGGTTTCTTGGCATGTGGGACATCATCCAAATTTGCACCACGGGAGTGCAACAAGTAATTTTGCGTCCCCTTGCTTGTTCATGCCTTGAATAGAGGGTATGATAAAAATCCGCTAAGATTGTAGGAACTGGATTTTTAGTCATAAACACCTCTAGAGCCGGAAAGTCTACGAAATCATCCATGTTGGGGAATAAGACAATCCCGTAGACTAAGAGGGCTAAGATGGCGTTGAAGGCCATTACCTCTTTGTTGGCTAGTAAATCCCGAGCTTTGGCTTCCAAAAACTTTCTTGAAAAGCCCTTAAGGTTCCCTCTAACTTCCAAGTTAGATGCCACTTCTTGGGTGTCGAGGTATAAGGATTCGGCGATGGCTTCAAATGTAGGATCCTTTCCCGGACCGAGATAGAGTTCATGACCTTTCATGCTACAACCCAAAATCTTCTCAAACTCTTCCAAAGTTGGCGCTAGTTGGAAGTCTTGAAATGTGAAGCACCGTAGAGGTGGGTCGAAGAATTGCGCCAAAGTGGTTAAGGCGGTTGAATCTATTCTTACGGGTAAAAGATCAAGGATTAGCCCATAGCTTGCCTCGAAGATGTTCTTGTGGACCGAAGAGAGCCTCTTGCTTAGAGCTAATAAACTTTCCACCCTAGGAGCTTTAATTTTGAAGGCGAGCGTATTCTTGTTCCCGGAATCCATATTTCTCTTTTGCTAATATTTGTTCGTTCTTTTTTTAACTCCTATAAAGCAAAATGATGCGAAAATTACTTTCATGAATGCAAATGTTATGCAAGGGTATGGTTTATGAAGGTTCGGAACTTCCCCCCCATCCTCACATGTAGGCTCTAAATTGGGAAATCTCCTAAGAAGAGGTCCTTAGAGTCATAGACCTCACATGGAATTAGGGTTGTCTATGGACATACGTCGACATGACTTCAATTAATTCCACGTGAAAATCTCATCTAAGCGGGGTTGGACATCCCACCTCACGGACATACGTCAACGCGGGCTTCCGCACACAACCTCCTTCTAACTTAGTGTTTTTCTCAAGCTCGGGTAGAGAGCCTCACACGTCCGGCATTAACCCGAACAATGTGGAGTAACATCACTCAAGTAACCCCCACATTTGAGATATAATATGAATATAAAGCAAATAAAGCAAATATAAACATAAAGCATAAATATAACATGCATGAATAAAATAAATAAACATGGCACGCAAAGAAAATAAAGCAATTGTCTTTAACCCAAATAGGTTAGGCTTGACTCGCTAGTGGGAACAGGGTCCCCAGTGAAGTCGCCAGCTGTGCGCACCTCGTTTTTTTCCTCGGGAAAAAGACGCGCAAATCCTCCGAGGACGTCCTCGAACGCTCGGAGGGCCTTTGTGAAGCCGCCACCAAAGTTTTTGTGTAAAGGGAACGTTGATAAACCCTTAAGTTTTTTTTGTTGTAAAGGGAAACGATAATAAAACCCTTTGACGATGAGGATAAGGATTAGGTCATCGCAACCATTGTCGGGTTCGGGAGTCGGTTACGCGAGGGGAAGGTATTAGCACCCCTCACGTCCGTTGTACTCAACGGGAACCTTCTATTTGGTTAAAGCTTGAATTGTTTTTTAATACTTTGCGTGCATGTTCATTTATGTTAAAAATATAATAAAAGGGGGGGAAAGAGATAAAAACAAACGAAGAAAAAGTTTTTATTATTATTGTGCTTGACAAGATGTCGATCTTGCTCCTACGTATCTCCCGGTAGTCGGAGAATTCAAAGCATACGTAGTTCTTTGGTAGAAAAACGTATATGTGTTGGTTGATTTTAATTGGACGATGTTTTAACCGAATTCTTGCGATTAAACGTAGCTTGTATGCTCGCACTTGGAGACTTATTAAGCGTTCGTTCGCGAATCACATTAGAATTGTTAAAAGGTACGTCCGTTAGGGTAGAGGGTTGAATTGGTCGCTATGGGACCGAGAGAGGTACAATGGACTCATACAAGTCAAACATTGACCGAGTGGACTCCGAAGAGTCGGGCGATTGTTCGATTGATCCACTGAGATCAAGAACGGGTACAAAGGACTCGGATGAGTCGAACATTGACCGAGTGGACTCTAACGAGTCGAGGGGTTGAGTCTAATGGCCAACGGGGGACCAAAAGGTTTGGATTGACCACAAGGGGCCAAGATTTGGTTTGGTTAGGGTTGTACATATTAAAAAAGGGAATGACGATTGTCCGAGCGACGAGACATACGTCACGCATTCGTACAATCGGGGCGATGGAGAGACATACGTCACACCATCCCTTTTTCATTCATATTTTTGGATTGAATTCTTTAGAAATCCCAAGGTATGTCAAAACATTTGGTTTGAAAATCCAAAAAATGGGAAGGTTTAGCAAATTTGCTAGAAAACGCGCAAGTTCGTCTCATTTTGCGAAAATGCGAACGTAAACGGTGTATGTTCATCTTTGAGTTTTGAACATCATGAACAATATTTATTGTTCAAGTTTGGATTGAAAAGATGAACATAGCTTGTTTGTTCATGCTTGTTTGAGAATTTGGGAACATAACTTGCTTTGCAAGTTACCCACAAAATGGTTATACAAACTTGTGATTTTGCCAAAATTATGCAAAAACCTTGTTGTGGTTTGAAGAACATGGATTTAAAAACTCTTAGGTTCTGAGCTCTGGGGCTAGAACCTCAAAAATTGGTTGTTTTGATACAAAAACTCAGGTTCTGAGTTCTGTCATGGTCGCACTGCGACCATGACTTCGCACTGCGAAGCATGCGAAATTTTGGGTTCAGAAGCTGTTTCTGAACTTTTGTTCAGAAACAACTTCTGAACACACTCAAGACCTTATAGGGGGGTGAAAAACTTTGAGTTTTTGGGGTGAAAAAGGTTGGACAAACCAGTTTTGATGTTTTGAAAACCTTGGGATTTCTTTGAAATTCAAAAGGGGTTTTTTAGGATCAAAAGGTTTTGAGCCAAAATGGCTATGCAAACACAATTAAAAATGCAAGATAAAGAGCTTAGTAACTTACAGAACTCCTTAGCAAAGCTCCAACTGCACTTGGTTTGATTTGGTTGAAAGATTGTGCAAGAGGTTTGAGTATTTGTGATGGTTTTGGAACTTTGTAATGCTTTGTGTGGATTGGTTTTTTTTTCTGGTTGTTTGTGGAGATTTGTAGGTTGAAATGAGTAGAGTTTCTGCTCTTTGAATGCTGTGTTAGATGTGTTTGTTCCTTTGGCATTGCCTTCTATTTATAGGCCAAAACCAAATCTTTGTCATCATTACACAATCCCAAAATTCAGCTGATTTGTGGCCAAGATCAAGCTGAATCCCTTTGCATTAAATGCTAATGGATAGAGGCAACCCTGCCTTGTACCAAGGGGCAAGATCCAGCTTGATTTCAGCCACAAATTCAACTATTTCTAGAAGGTAATGATGAAGAACAAAGCTGATTTGCAATTGGCTAATGCTTGGGGATCAATCCTTGCAATCTCAATGGTTGGTCAATAAAAACGTGCACTGTAATGTGCAGAGATTGAGGGATGAAAAGGCTAAAATTGGCTGGTGTGAGAGGGTGAAAAGCTGCTGTAAAACAGAGTAGGCACTCATGGCTTTTCAAGTGAGAAATCCAGCTGGTTTGACTGGTTTTTGGGGCAGCAAGCAGGAGGAAAGTCCTCAAGCAGGTGGCTGGCAACCTTGTGGTGGTTAGCAGGTCACCTGGGAGGGACTAGAGCTGCCCAAGGGCAAGCCCACTTGCTTGTCACATGCTAGGTTGGAAGAAAAAGCTTCCAACCTTGGCATTAATGGCAAGTCCTTCAACTCTGGCTTTGCTTGGCCCAATTAGCCATGAATGCTATTTAAAATAATTATGGAAGTGATATGCAACAAAATCTGGAATTAAATCCAAGAAACCAAAAATCTGCAGAAAAATCGCAGACTTCGCAGTGCGAAGTGAGCTTCGCATTGCGAAGTCCTCAATTTTGAAAAGTTGACTTTTCTGTTGACTTTTGTTGACTTTTGACTTTTTTTCCCTCTTTGATTTTTTTCTGATTTTTTTTGTTTTAAAATGCGTAGGACAAAATTAGGGTACTACAAACAACACAATGAAGGAGTTGTGCAAAGACTTCAAGATTGAGCACCATAATTCCTCACCATATCGGCCGAAGATGAACGGTGCGGTAGAAGCAGCCAAAAAGAACATCAAGAAAATCATCCAGAAGATGGTAAAAACCTACAAGGATTGGCATGAGATGCTTCCCTTTGCGCTACACGGCTACAAAACAACAGTTCGCACTTCCACTCGGGCAACCCCTTTTTCCTTAGTATACGGTATGGAGGTCGTGCTTCCCATTGAAGTCGAAATTCCCTCATTAAGGGTCTTGATGGAAACTAAGTTAGAGGAAGCCGAATGGGTCCAAACAAGATTCGACCAACTGAACCACATAGAAGAAAAACGCCTAATAGCATTGTGTCATGGACAGTTGTACCAAAAGAGGTTCAAGAAGGCATTCGACAAAAAAATTCATCCTCGAGAATTCAGAGAAGGAGACTTAGTGCTGAAAAAGATATTACCCATCCATAAGGACCCCCGCGGGAAATGGACTCCTAGCTATGAAGGACCATACGTGGTAAAGAAAGCTTTCTCTGGTGGAGCCTTAATCATCACTACTATGGATGGAGAGGAGTTTCCCCTCTCAATAAACTCCGACGCAGTCAAAAAATACTATGCCTAAAAAAGAAAAGAAAAAAGAGCTCGCTAAATCGAAAACCCGAAAGGGCGGTTTAGGCAATAGAGAGCGTCCTGGTAGATCGAAAACCTGAAAAGGCGGTCTAGGCAAAAATTAAGGACATCAAGAAAGGAAATATACCCCAATGGACTGAAAACTCGAAAGAGCGGTCCAGGTAAAAATTAGGGGTTCCAAAAAAAATAAAAAAAAGGCAGAAGGCTGCAACACTCAAGATCCTGACATAATTCAAGAGGAGAAGAATCGGTCTCGTTATCATCTTCCAAAGGCAAAGGATTTCGAAGTCATAGGGAAAATAGCACGTGTTGTATCAAAGCAACACCCAAGCAAATCTCCATTTGTTTTTGTTTTTTCTTTTCCCTATCTTAGTAATCACTTCTTACAAAGATTACATCTTCATGTGTTGTTACCCATTCAAGGGATCAGGTTTTATTGAATAAAAATCATCTTTAAGCCTTTTCATTTGTTTTGTGTTCTCACTGGCTCATAAAATGTTGTTTTTTTCATGATAAATAATGCATTGAAATATGGGAAATAATATAAAAACTTGCAAAAAAAATGTATTTTACTTGAATTTCTTAAATGTCGAAAGAATTTCGTTGGTCTCCAGTATTGCATCAAAGGACTCAAGGCCTGAAACTCTTCATCAGTCATTTTAAGGTTCTTACTCTTCAGCAGAAACAAGTGCGTAGCTCACGGTATGTGAAACGCAAAGATCCCGGGTGTCGAAAGGACGAAATTCCCCAAATAAAGCATACCCCACATTTCTTTCATCCACTAAGACTGGATATCGATCAGCTTTCAAGATGATCCTTATATTTCCAACCAAAGCTCAATCGTCATTGGCACCTAATCACAACCAAAGCCCAATCGTCATTGGCACCTAATCACAAATAAAGCCCAATTTTCATTGGCATTCCCAAACACTATTTCCAACAAAGCCCAATTTTCATTGGCACTCCCAAACACAATCACAACCAAAGCCCAATCGTCATTGGCACCTAATCACAAATAAAGCCCAATTTTCATTGGCACTCCCAAACACAATCACAACCAAAGCCCAACCATGCTCGGCACCCAATCATAACCGAAGCTCAACATGTCATTTGCTTATCCCACATGTCAGCATATGCATGCATCATATCAAACTCATTCATTGGCATGCATCTCATATTCATATCATACTCTCCCTCACAATTTCTCATGCTCCCCAGCAAACACTCCCCAGTGAGTATCCCATATTCACCGACATTCACCAACAGTTAGCCCAGTGTTCTCAGTGGACCTCCTTCAAGAACTTCCCCAGCAGGTTTCTTCAAAAGGAAACCCAACGGGTCCCTTCACAAACTATCCCAATATCCATTAAACTTACCTACATCCACTAAGTTTCCCCAACAGAAACTCCTTATTGAGTCTACCTTATATCATATCATACTGCATAAAGCAACTTAAAGCATATCATGCATCAAAAATCATCTTTCTTTTCAGACAATCTAAGTACTAGTCATGTCTAGAGACAGTACATTTATCCCCAGGGTAATCTAAGCACCCCCCGAGGCGACGACTTGTCTTGTAGATCTAAGCACCCCCCGAGGCGATGATCTGTTTATCTTTCAATCTAAGCACCCCCCGAGGCGACGACTTGTCTTTTAGATCCAAACACCCCCCCGAGGTGACGATCTGTTAATCTTTTAGATCTAATCACCTCCCGAGGCGACGATCTATTTATTTTTCAGTCTAAGCACCCCCCGAGGCGACGACTAATCTTTTAGATCTAAGCACCCCCCGAGGCGACGATCTGTTTATTTTTTCAGTCTAAGCACCCCCCGAGGCGACGACTTGTCTTTTAACCCCCCGAGGCGACGATCTGTTTATTTTTTCAGTCTAAGCACCCCCCGAGGCGACGACATGTCTTTTAGATCCAAACACCCCCCGAGGTGACGATCTGTTAATCTTTTAGATCTAAGCACCCCCCGAGGCGACGATCTGTTTATTTTTTCAGTCTAAGCACCCCCCCCCCCCCCCCCGAGGCAACGACTTGTCTTTTAGATCTAAGCACCCCCCGAGGTGACGATCTGTTAATCTTTTAGATCTAACCACCCCCCGAGGCGACAATCTGTTTCTTTCAGTCTAAGCACCCCCCGAGGCGACGATCTGTTTATCTTTCAGTCTAAGCACCCCCCCGAGGCGATGACTTATCTTTCAGTCTAAGCACCCCCCGAGGCGACGACTTGTCTTTTAGATCTAAGCCCCCCCCCCCCCCCCCCCCGAGGCGACGATCTATTTATTTTTTCAGTCTAAGCACCCCCCGAGGCGACAACTTGTCTTTTAGATCTAAGCACCCCCCGAGGCGACGATCTTTTTATTTTTTAGTCTATGCACCAGTAACCAACCCAGAGGTGATCCTGCATTTACTTTTGTGACCATTGCTTTCGCATTTCAATACTTTCATTATTTACTATAGTCTTTTCTCACTTTGAAGGACAAAATTTGGATCCTTTATACTTAATTGCTCTTCACAAAGAGTTTACGTGATGCCCTCGGCACTCACATTCTCGACGTGAAGGCACAATTAAGTAGGGGCAGCTGTTGTACCCTAATTTTGTCCAAGCTTTTTCAAAAAAAGTCAACACAAAAAAGTCAACTTTTATTTTTCTCCTTTTAGAAAAATAAATAATAAAAAAAGTTTTATTATTTATTTATTTATCTTTCTCCTTTTATTAATTATTATTATTGTTATTATTATTTTTATTACTTTTATTATTATTATTAATAAGTTTGTTCAAAAAAGAAAAGAAGAAGGAACACGTGCCCAGCCAAATTTCAGAAGCAAGTTGCTGCCCTGTTCCAGCACTTCTTCCCTCCCATGTTTCTGCAGCTGCTGACCCTGGTTTTCCAGCATCCACCTTGCCATTTTCTTCCTTTCTTCTTTATCAAAACCAGTCAAAGTAAGCTGCAAAACTGCTGCCCCTGTTTTTGCAGTTGCTGCCCCTGTTTCAGCACTTCACCCTTTCCATTTTCTCTGCTGCTGCCCCTGTGTACAGCACCCATTTTCCATGTTTTCTCCCAACCTCTGCACAGGACAGCACCCTACCTTTCCTGTTTTTCTTCCCCAAATCTTCAAAGATCAATCCCAAAAGCACCACAAGCAGCAAACAGCACCCTGTTTTCCCATTTTTCCAGCAACTTCTGTCAGAACTCAGCCCCCTAGTTGTGCAGAATTAACCAAAGTCTTCACTAAGATCACAAGGCAAGGTCACTTCCTTCCTTTTGCATTAAATGCTAACCAAAGTCTTGGTCATAGCACACAAAACAGCCCAGCTTTCAAGGGATTTTCATGATTACAAATGATCACAATTTTGCCTCTATAAGGAACACAAAAATCAGAGAATAGGATCTGATCTTGGAGCAATTTTAGAGGAGAATTTCAGAGAAGGATTTTGGGAGAAATTTTGAGAGAAAAAACAGAGGAATTTTAGAGCAAACACAGAGCCAAAAGAAACAGCAAGAATTCAGAACAATCTTTGAAAAGAAAAGCTTTGTTTTCTATTTCCTTCTTTACAAACCATCATAAACCAATCAAACAATCAAAACAGCCACTAAATCACCAGAAACATCATACCAAGAGTGAAGAATAACAGCAAAACACCATTGTTGTTGGTGTTCTTATTCTTCATCAACTCCAGCTTTACAAAAACCATAACCACTCAAGGGCCCCTTACATTTTCTTGCATTCAAAGCTTTGGCTAGGAATTTGTAAGTGTCTTAAACCTTTTTTATCTCTTCTTTTGCATTCTGTTTGCATTTTTGTTCTGCTATTCCTGCTGATCAGGCATCATTTTTCTGCATTTTTGCACTAAAAACATCTTTTAAAAACCCCAAAATATCTCAAAGTTTACAAATCACCAAAACAGAAGTGGTTTACTTCTTTTTCTTACTGAATTCGAATGTTTTTTACCCCCCTGAGGTTCTGAAATCAGAAATCAGAAGCAGTCTGAACAGTAGTTCAGAAGCAGCTTCTGAACAGTGAGTCTGAACAGTGCTTCTGAAGTTCAGAGTCTGAACAGTGCTTCTGAACCTCAGAGTCTGAACAGTGCGTCTGATGGTCAACCAAAAGTCAACGTCTGAACAGTGCGTCTGATGGTCAACCAAAGTCAACGTCTGAACAGTGCGTCTGATGGTCAACCAAAAGTCAACGTCTGAACAGTGCTTCTGAAGTTCAAAGTCTGAACAGTGCTTCTGAAGTTCAGAGTCTGAACAGTGCTTCCGAAGTTCAGCTTCTGAGGCAGCTTTTGAAGGCAGCTTCTGAAGCAGCTTCTGGGCAGCTTCTGAGGTTCAGAACCTGTTTTAAACTATTTTTTGCAAGGGCTGAAACTCATTTTTTTTAAAATATAACAAGTGTTTTTGCTTTTATTTAATTTCATAAATTTCAATAACAAACTTGAATGAAAAAGGAGTGGTTTGACGTATGTCTTTCCATTCCCCGATTGCACAAGCACTTGACGTATGTCTCGTTGTTTGGACAATCGTCATTCCTTTTCAAAATACAAAAATACATTTAATTTCAACAATAAACTTGATTGAAAAAAGAGTGGTTTGACGTATGTCTTCCCATTCCCCGGTTGCACAAGCACTTGACGTATGTCTCGTTGTTCGGACAATCGTCATTCTATTTTCAAAATACAAAAACATAAAACAAATCCAACACATCAAACTAATTTTTGGCCCCCCGTGGTCAATTAAAATTCAAATCTCTTTTCACAAAAGCACGATGTTTTATCAATTCTAACTCGATACAAACAAACGCTTAAGCCTCCCACGCGCGAGCATACAAGCTACGTTTAACCGCTAGAATACGATCAAAAAGATCGCTCTTTAAAATCAACCAACAAACAAACGTGTTCTACCAAAGAACTACGTAGCTTTGAATTCTCCATCGCACCAGGAGATACGTAGGAGCAAGATCCCACTCTTGTCAAGCACACTAATAAAAAATACCTTTTTTTCCCTTTTCTTTTTCCCCTTTGAAATATTAAAACGTAGCATGCAAACCTTTAAAACACTTTTAACCCTAAACTAACTAGGAGGTTCCCGTTGAATACAACGGATGTGAGGGGTGCTAATACCTTCCCCTTGCATAATCGACTCCCGAACCCGTTAATGGTTGCGATGACCATCCTTTCCACATCGTCAAGGGTTTTATCAACGTTTCCCTTTAAAAATAAAACTTTGGTGGCGACTCTGTAGTCATTCCGAGCGTCATTACGCTCGAGCGTTTTTTAGAGGACGCACAGCTATTTCTTCAGAGTCCAGAACTTTAGAGTCTTATCCTTCATAAGCTATACTGCTCCAGAGTCTGGTGTTCTTTAGATTCTGGTTCATAACTTCAGCTTCTCTTTAAATTCCAATTGCTCTTGTAATCGTTCTTCCAGAACCAAAACTTGATTTTATACATTGAATATTAGTCTATGGTCCTACACACTTGAACATACATTAGCATATCCAATTGTTCTTTAATACCTTGTTATCATCAAAACTTCACAGGCATTGTACAAACCCATTTTGTTGCAACAAATTTGTTCAAGGGTATAATGGAAAGTGAAAAAGTCAGTCGAAAGTCATGTATTTTCTTTATATATATACTACTGTTTAGACTGGCACTCCGTGCCAGTCTATCCGCTTTATAAAATTTTGATTAAAGTTAATTTGATTTTGATTAAAATTATACGCATATATAATAGATATTTCACACTTTCATTTTGTAATAAACTATACTTATATTTTTCAATGGTACCAACAATATAACAAATATAACATCTTTCAAAAAAAATATAACAAATATAATACAAATTTTTATCTTTTTGAATGACACCAACAAAATAACATTCTTATAGTCAAATTTGTTTAAGGGTATAATTGGAAGGAGAAAAAGTCAGCCCAAAAGAGTTTATATTCTTTATATATACCAGCGGTTGTGAACACTTCGTGCTTGTCTATATGGTATTTCTGTTACGCTAACGTGTGTAAATTATAAATAATTTTTTATGAATTTAAGTTTTTGATTAAAATTATATATATTGATGTTTGTGACTTATTCTAACAAATTATTTTTATCTTTTTCAATTACACAACAATATTGCAAATATAACATAAACTTTTATTCTTTTCAATGACATCAACAATATAATTGTGCTTCTTTAAAAAAAACAATGTAATTGCACGAATATGTATAAATTACAAACATTAGTTTCTATGAAATTTTGATTACAATTAACTTGATTTTGATTAAAATTATAGGTATAGACAATAGATATTTTGTACTTTCATACTCTAACAAACTATACTTATCTTTTTCAATGATAACAATAATATAACAAATATAATATCTTTCAAAATAATATAGCAAATATAAAATAAAGGATTAAATATGTTTTTGGTCACAATAACTATAATAACTTTTCATTTTAGTCCCTCTAAAAGTTTCCTTCGACTTTTAGTCCCTGTAAAAATTTTAATCACCACTTTTGGTCCCTATTTTTAAGTCAACTCGTGTGTAGACTTTGTATTTTTTAATGAAATTGTGCAGAAATATGTAGAATACTGTAAAAATCTCTCAAAAAAATATAATATTTTAACAAAACATGACCTAAATATGAATTTTTAACCGCCAAAAATATAAAAAATTATATTTAATTAACGTTTTGTTAAAAAATTCTATTTTTTTAGAAAGATTCTTATAATATTATAAACTTTTCTGCAAAAGGAGAGACCAAAAATGAAGATGGAAAATTTTTTGGGAACTAAAAGTCAAAGAAAAATTTTAGATAGTCTAAAACGAAAAGTTGATATATAAGGGTCAAAAACATATTTAAACCTATAATAAATTCTTACCTTTTTGAATGACACCAATAGCATTCTTTTGGTCAAATTAGCTTGAGGGTATAATTGAAAGAAGAAAAAGTCAGTCCAAAAGAATCTACTTTCTTTATATATACTAGTGAAAAGACGGATACTCATGTGCACATCTTTCCGCTCTTTTGATTGTGCTAACGTGTGTAGATTATCAATGATATTTTGTAGAAATTTTGCGTTAAAATTACAAATGATATTTTATATGAATTTTTTATATAGATTAAAATTATAAGTATAGATATTTGTGAATTTCAAATGTAACAAACTGAACAAACCATATTTATCTTTTTCATTGACAACAATTATATAACAAATATAACAAAAATTCTTATCTTTTTTAATAACATCCACAATATAATATTGTTATAGAAAATTTGTTTAAAGGTATAATTAGAATAACAAAAAAGTCACCCAAAAATTCGTCCAAAATCTCTTATTCTCTTTATATATAGTATAGATACAGTGAGTAGTTTATTATTATTATTTGAAGGGATTATTTTTATTATTATTATTTCTTTATTTTGAATGAATACGAAAAAGGATTGAATGATATGATATCATGGTATGATGGTACAACATAAAAAGGTTTTGCAATTGCACGGTTTATAATGGTGGGAAGGCACAAGTCACAAGTGAAAATGGTTGTCTTGTTAAGATTGTTGGTAATACTAACTTGGTGACATGGGAAATCAAACGAAATCTCTAACAGCCCCCTATTCTTTCGGACGCTCCAATGACCGATTTTTCTGGTCACCCTCTAGTGCTCACCAATGTGTTATATCATCATCATTTTCTTCCAATGTGTATACATCTCTATATTGTTTAATCTTCCATTTGCACAATTACATTTCAAACGTAATCTGGATATTGTGAATTCTTCAACTTGTATTACAAATTCAATCTTCATTGTATGAGTTTGTTTCTTAATTTTATCCTTTCCCTTTTCACATTTTTCATTGCTATATTTTTACGTGAATTATGCATGTTATCTTGCATGTGTTATGAGAAATATCTAGTTGATGAATTAAATTGGAATTTCTACAATAATATATGAGAAATGGAAATTAAAGTAATGGTTAAGCTCTAATAGTTGGATGTTTTGTAATTTAAGAATTAATATTTTGGTTATATATATGAATTTGTAGAATGGGGAGGGTAAAGCTAAAGATAAAGAGGTTGGAGAACAACAATGGACGCCAAGCAACCTATGCCAAAAGAAAGAATGGAATAATGAAGAAAGCTAGTGAATTATCTATATTGTGTGATATAGATATTATACTTCTTATGTTTTCTCCAGGTGGAAAACCTTCTTTATGCACAGGGAGGCGCAGGTATATATTTTTGCTTATTTCTTGTTATGTAACAATTAATGTAAATGGGTTTAAGGAACTTTGTTAACTCTATGTTTGATAGAACACCAATAGGACATTTACTTGTTTGTTGTAGACATAATTGATGGTTACTAGCAATTGGCTGCATCAAATAGTTATACTTTCTTTTGCCTTGTCACACGCTTTCAATTCTCAGTTTTAATGGGGCAAACAAGGCAAGCAATTTCACCATGGGAATCTAGCCTTATATTTATAATAACAACATAACCTTAGACACTTTTCATCATGGGCCTACGATGATGGTGCACACTTTTATGCACTTGGACTTGAATTAGGTGTTCTAAGATGAGAGATATTTAGCCGAGATATTTTACCTATCTAATATCTTCTTAAAAAGTTCACTCTTCTGGATTGTCATTCATTGTCTAATTATTGTCTTCTCTACGTTGGGGAATGTAGCAACTTTGAGGAGGTGATTGCAAAGTTTGCTCAACTAACTTCACAAGAAAGGGCAAAGAGGTACATCTAAAATCACTTGAGATGAGACAAATTATTTATGCATTGTTATCCTAAATACATTAGAATTTGATAAAACTTTCTCCAATTGAATTGTAACAGGAAATTGGAGAGTCTTGAAGTAAGTCACTTTCTTACAATTCATTTCACATACTGAAATATACATCTTTCTCTTTTCTGGTTTGAAAGCAATAATTGTTTCCTCATTCATTCTTAGTAATGATTTTTTGTTTGAGGTCAGGCACTAAAGAAAACATTTAAGAAGTTAGATCATGATGTGAATATACAAGACTTTTATGGTACAAGGTATCCCCTGCTCCAACTAATTTAACAATGTATCGTGAATATCAATGTTTTGAAAACCGGACCGAATTGGCTGGTTCAACTGGTTGAACCAAGAGCCAACCAATTTGCTCGTCAGTTTGATTCAAGTTATATTGCAATCTAGCTGAATCGGATCGAACCAGATCAGTTGAACTGGTTAACCATGATTCAATTGCGGTTGGCACAACCATTTTTTAATTACATTTTAACTTTTCAAATATTGTTTTACTTCTACATTTATTTGCCATCCGATTCAAGTGTGATTGAACCATGATTCGCAAGTCTCACTGGTTCGATCTCATATCTGGTTTCAAAAACATTGATCAATACATTCAACCATTTATTTCACTAAGTTGAGACACTGAAATATTCTTTGTTTTTTTGTTGCAGCAATCAAACTGTTGAGGTAACCGTCTGAATTACTTTTTTTTTCTCATTTTCTCATTCATTGTTATTCTGTCCTTCACTAACTGGATTTGTGCAGGATTTGAGTGATCAAGCCAAGCTTTTACATAATCGTATCTCCGAAATTCATGAGAGATTAAGGTGGATTTTATTACTTTTTATTTGTATAATCTATAGTTTCACACTAATAATTATATTATTATCAACATGCCCTTTAGTTACAACTTGCAAGCTAATCTCAGAAAAACTGTTTTTTGTTGGATTTTGCAGCCATTGGTCTGACATTGAAAAAATTAGTAGTGTGGATAAATTGGGACAGATGGAAAATTCACTCAAGGAGTCTCTTAATCAAATTCAAACTCATAAGGTATGTACCTAAGTTTCATTGTACCTGAGACACTATGAAAAATGTTTTTAATTGATTAAGTTGAGAATCAAGGTTCTGAACTTAGTTGATAAGTTTGTTTGAAATTAAAACTCTTAGCAAAATATACTGCTTTTGTTTGTGTTTTGTATCTAGCCTGTATAAACAAATTGAACAAATTTGAAGGAATTTGATATCTTAACTAGATGATTTCCTTAAGCAAAATATCAGGTTTTGATGTTTAGTCACAGAAAAGTTGTATTTAGGCCTTGTTTGAATAAGCAGTTGAATTAAACACTTATAAGTATGTTATTTCTATAACAAAAGATATAATAAAGTTAAAAAAAATAATATATTCATATTACCTATAAGTTGTTTCATAAACTATCCAGCTTATAAAAATAAGTTATAAACAGTTTATATAGATATGTCATAAGTTATTTTTTTAACGGAAAATGAATACTTTCATTAAAAACCAAATCGAGCACAAGATGAACCTGTAAATGGAGCAAAGTTACAAAACCATACAACAAAACACTCAGCCAGAATTTAGTAGACAAACTCAAATAAGTCAATCCAAACATGCCCGTATCTTAAATAATTGGATAAATGCAATGATAGTAACATATATACTATTCTCAATAATGCAGCATTTAAATTATTGACTAACTCTGCCTACTATGATAGGAAAATGTACAAAAGCAACAACTGGCATCATTGCAATGCAATAATCAGGTAAATAACTGTTTTAGGGTAACTAATTTTCTTTTTGTTTTTGAAACTTGTTCTCATGATATAAAAATAAAAAACATGGCTGAAATATCTCTATCTTCTAGTTCAATGAATTGCAGCTTCCCTACAAAATGAGTCATCAACAGCATCTTCAATCTCTATCATGGATGGTTAATGGTGACAGTCAGAATTTAGTACTACCTGAAGACTCAAACTTGCTTCTCCACAAGTGAGTTGTTTTTTCTGAAGTATATGTATTGAATGCTTCAAAACACTATCCTTGATATTCTAATTTTTGAGTTTGCTTAATCATTTTGGTAGTAAGTTAAAATTAAAATTACTTCAGTTACAACAGAGGCAAATTTAATCATAATGGAATTGATGAATCATATAATAAACATTATCCGGTGTCAATTTCAGTTGGCCATTCCATACAGAGCGAAGCTTTAAATGTAGCCCCCCGCAAATGGACGGTGGGATTTGACCCTCAAATTAGTCGGTCGTTGGACCGGATACTGCGTTTTCAAAAAATATAGATAAGAAATATTGTCTCTGTCTAAAACTTAAAGGCTTAAACATATTTTAACCAATGAAAATATATCAATTTTCACTTTTAATCCTTGTAAACATAAGTTTTTGTTTTGGTCTTAATAATATAGTCATGTGTTATAAACAAAAGTTAATTTAGTCCACATTTTTAGGGATTAAAACCAACATCAACAAATATGACAGAGACTCAAATTAAAACAAAAAGCAATTCTACATGCATCTTAGAGACTACCTTTACATTTCATTTGTATTAATCAATAAAATTGATCATGGTGGTGAATTTTATTTATATTAAATTGAATATAATTCAATATTTGTTTCTAGCTCTACCTTATCAAACTTATTTTGTTCTATCATAGAGATGTAGAGGGCTCAACAAGCTCATCATTTGGAAGCTATGCTAGTTATCTTGGCTCAAGCACCAAAACAAACATATCAAATTCTGGTCAAGAAAGCTGTATCATTAATGACATGAGCAATACTACTACTGCTCCAGTGAGACTACAACAATTTAATGGACAGGTTCCATACATACCAAACAATTTCAACATTATGAATGATATGAAGCTCCAACCAGTTACAGGGATGAATAATCCACATGAAAATCAAGTAGATAATTATCATGTGAATGCAAACTTTGAAGCACCTAAACAAGGGTTTGATCAGTCTAATCACCATGGTTGGACTTCTAATTCAGGTCCTTGTGCTGTTAATATCTTTGATGAACATTTGTATCCTCAGCCAAATTTTCCACAAGTGCATTTTGGATTCACATAGTAGCACTCTTTTTTTTATCTTCCTTGTTTTGGTATTCCTTCATGATTTCCTTTTGCATTGTTTCACCTTTTGGTAGCATATTAGAAATGTAAGTAACTTACAACACACATAAAAATATTGTACTGTCCCAATTTTAAAAAATTAGTCTGCATTCACCTTTTTAAATGTACTACTAGCTTCCTTTTGTTGCGTGTATTTGGGGTCACCGAGATAAATAGTTTATACTTATAACATTGTTAAAAAAGTTCATAACTGACTTAGTCTGTTGGAAAAAGTTATGGCACTAATTGTAAATTTAGAGCTATACCAAACAGGATTTAAACTCCGTCCCTTGAGCTTACAAAGCCAAACTCTTGTCATTAAATTGACATCTCATAGATATAATATATATTTATGATTATAGTTAAATGAAAAATAAAATTATTCATCATAAAATTGTTTAATTTCAATATTGAATTTTTTCTTCTTAAAGTAAATTTTAATGATTGTTACAGTTTTTGGTTCCAACCTATAGTTGGGATCTTCTTTTCTATGATGTCATATAACTATTGAGAAATAATATTTGTACAACCATTTTGAGACAGTCACGGGATACATTAGTTGGTCTTATAGCATAATAGAATGTGCTAAAGCACTACATGCCAACTTGCAACTAAACTTCAGAAATACTATCCAAAATATTAGGCCAGCACACCACATAAGGCAACAAAACAAATGGCCCAAGTGTTCAACAAGTCATTTAACGGCCCATAAAACCAAAAGTGGCAAGGCAGATATTCCTAAAATATATTACAAAATTCTAAAGTAGTTATAAACACATCACTTGTACTACTCAACGAACCCGCGTACGGGCACGAAACCATGCAGAAAAAAAAGTGTTGTGTGAGCTTCACTTCTTTGGACGGTTAATGAACCGACCGCTAACACGGACTGATTCACGTATCAACAACCCTATGTGAAATCACAGCAAGCAATAAAGTCTCTTTCGAGCTCGAACAATCCAAAATCAGTCGCAAAAACTAAGACGGATATAAAGGTAGCATCGGCAAGTTGGAGGCGAACCCAAATTCATGAAACCTGCAAATCTCAACAGATCTAAAATAAATAGAGAATCTAAGAAAGAGAACGTCCACCTTGCACGACAACAGCCTTTTGAAACAACGAACCAATCCATCCAGCCTTTTGAAAGCTTACGGTTGCACTCTACCTAAATTTCAAGCTTTAGAACATAAACTCAAACTGAGTCGCGCGCGAGGAGCCCAAATCCAACAAATTGTGCCTCCACAAACCACTGATAGGGCGGTGTAACAGACTTCAATTCTCACCCTCATGAAGAACGATCAAAACTTGGACAAACAATAGTGATTTGCACTCACCATGATAACCAACCCCGGCAAAGTCGACGGTCTAATGAGAGGAGGTGGTGACGCCGAGGGCGAGTTCACCACCCACGTGTTGCTACAACGGAACGGAACGATTTGGATGTGTCGAAATAAGTGGGTTCAAACCTCGATATGCATACCTCAATATCCCTACCAAACACTAATTGTTTTTAATTAAGCATTTTTTAAATATAGTTTAGTTCTTTTCGAAGAGTTGGTCTTTTTTTAACGGGCAAGAATATTATTCATATAATAATCAAATAAAATAAAAGCAATTCTGAAAAATACAACAAATAGGTGAATTTAAGGGGAAATGTAATAAAAACTTCAATTTGATAAAATACAACAAATGGGTGGAGGAGGGAAGGAGAATAATGTGGTCCTCCTAACAATAACCATACGTACCCTACCCCAACATTTAGGCACCCATCTTGTTTTTGAAATCTAAGAGTCGTGTGAAATGTCATTTGAGCAACAATTTCCATGATTTACCAAGCTTCCTAGATGTGATAAAAGATGATACTCTTGTTTTAGATTGCAAAAATCTAGGAAATTTTTGGGGGAGAAGTTAAATTGTAGAAACCTTAATTTTGTTAAATAGGGGGAATTAAGATTTTGGAAAGATTAGTGACTAATGAAATGCTTAATTGCATAATGTTTATGTGAATTTGAATGGAAATGACTAACTTGCACTAACATATCTAATCTAACTTAAGGTGCAAATTGACACTTTTTAGAGATATTGAACCAAGGTAAACTTCAAAACAAAGTTAATGGGAAAAAAACTTAATTTTAAAAGAATTCATAGTCTACTTCAATATGTAGTGCAATGATTAACCTCCATCTCCATGTATAGAAAATTGGATATTGGACAAGTCTTCCCCACTTGTTTTTTGTTAGATGTTTCGGAATCGTTCATGTGACATAGTAAAATTAAAATGGCTAAATAGTTAATAATAATGGAGAAAGCAACATATTTAGGCAATGTTTGTGGTGAACATGAAATGATTCCAAGTACAGAAGTCATATTTACACCATAAAAAGCTAGTCTTTGTTTCTCTTTGACATTTGCACATGGAGATTGTTGTTTATCTTTTGGCTGTCTTTATCATACTTTGTCACAATCGTTTTTTTTTTTTTACAGATGCTCTAAATCTCTTAATCTCAGCAAATAATTTTTTTTTTGCAAATTAAAAGTCTATAAGTCCTATAGATTTAAGAAAAAATTAAGAAATTACGCAATTCGAGAAATTTAAATTAACTACTGATTTCAAAAACTTAAAATTAACATGTTTCGCAAAATATTGTGTTACATTGTCATATCAACATTGAATAAATCTAAGTTATTGGATCACAAATCTACGATCGAGATTGATTATTGTGTGGAACTACGTGAAACCACTACATCAGCATATATTGATGGTTAAGTTGAGTTACCCAACCTCCAATAGTAAATTCAAATATTGGGAAACTAATACCGAGGAAAGTTAAGTGAATAGTGAAATGCCAAATTACATAGTGTTTAATAGGATACATGATTTAATGCCTTCAAAACAAAGCACGACCAAAGCTATAACAACAAAGAGAGAACTCCAAAAAAGAGAATGACTACTCCACCACATAACAAATTTTAGAAGTAACTTGACACCTTTTAGAGTTAAGAGAAGAAATTGAACCTCAAAATTGAATTAAGGGACAAAAAGGTAACTAAACCTAAAATTAACCATTAATTTATTCATCATTTCACACTTTAAAATGAATTGCTTAATTAAAAGAATTCGTAGTCTAATTCAATTAACAACAATACCCTCCATCTCCATGTATAGAAAGTCTTCTCTATTTGTTTTTTGTTGGAAGTTGAGCATCATTCATGTGACATAGTAAAATCAAAATGCATATGGTTCAATAGTTATAATAGTGAAAGCAACATATGTAAGCAATGTTTGATGTGAACAAGAAAGGAATCCAATTGCACATGTCATACTTACACCATAAAAAGGCAAGTCTTTGTTTCTCTTTGACATTTGGCATTTGCACATGGAGATGGTTGTTTCTCTTTTAGCTGTCCTTTTCTACTTTGCTACTACTCTATCTTCTTTTTCTTTTTAAAATTTGAAAGATACTCTTAATCTCGTAGTCTAGGTAAAATATAGGCTAAATTACATCATGAGTTATTTAATTGTAATAAATTGATCCTTTAAGTTTTTTCGTACCACTTACGTCCTTTAAGTTATTTAAATGTAACAAGTTGGTTCTTTAAGTATTTTTTGTAACGCTTAGGTTCTTTAAGTTATATAATTGTAACTTTTAGGCCCCGAATAACTTACATTTTTAAGATCTAAAATACACCAAATTGTTACAGCTAAATAACTTAAAGGACTTAATTGGTACCGAAAAAACTTAAAGGACCAATTTGTTACAATTAATTAACATAAAGGACCTAAGTGGTATGAAAGAAATTTAAAGGACCAATTTGTTAAGATTAAATAACTTAAAGGACCTTTTGTGTAATTTAGCCTAAAATATAATTTTCTTACTTTGCAAATTAAAAGGCTACAAGCTTTTTTAATAACAATGATAATAGTTAGTTTATTAAATTAATATTTACTAATTAGAAGTCTAAATGTCCCTATAGATTTCAAGAAATATAAGAGATTTCGAGAAATTGACTTGTTTAAAAAACTTATAATTAAAATCTTTCGTAAAATATGTTTAATAGATGTTACCAAATGTTGCATTTTAGTTAAAAATTTAAGATATAATGTCCTTTATTATCTTAAATATTATAATATATTGATACTTTAGCTATATTTTGATATGCAAATATTATGAGTAGTTGTTTGTGATACTTGGATTATATTCTTCACTAGAGTTTGAAACCAAACAATAACTTAACTTTTTCAACTTTAGCAAACAAATATTGTTTCGATTATGAATATGAATCATACATTAATTGACAAAAGGTAGTAGTAATAGTAGCAAATTACTTCAACTTTCCATTACTTGCTGAAATAAGACATTTTACAACTACAATCTCCAATACACCAACATACTATTAATCACTCAGCAAAGTTTGCTCACATGGAATTAGTGAAGCAAACAATGCTTCTAGCAATACTAATATGGCGGGTGGTATAATTTTCCACCACTTCCAACTCAGTAAAATACTAAGATAATAAAATATAAATGACCATAATCTTCTTTGCTAGCTTCTTTGCCAACTGAAGATTAGAAAAAGACTCCAATAATCAAGAAGGTCCAATTAAATATGAACCATCTTGTTACAATCAAAATGATGAAAGGCCAATTCAAAAAAAGCCCTTCACATTTTCTAATCCCTAGAATCTCAATTACTTACCAACCCATCTCATCTCACCTCAACCCCCAAAACTAGCATACTATCTAATACCCTAGTATACTATTGAGTTATATTAATACTCAATTTAAGAAAATTACATATCATACTACTTCATAAATTGTATGTGATTAATTAATTAATTATGTGACATAGAACTTTGATATGGTGTGTCTAGCGGAATTGAGCACCAGTGTAGGTTTGACCAAAGGACCAACCAGCTGGGGCAACATTGTTGGAAATTACTGTTTTGCCATCACTTGTTGTAACCTTGAAAGACAAGGCTTGTCCATTAAGATAATTGTTGCTTTGCCAGTTTTGACCCCAATTTCTAGACATTGGCATCCACCCTGTTCTTGACCCTTTAATGGCTACTGAATGTACATCTCCAGCACCACCCACATTTGTTACTAGAACTAAGTTGAAGTAGGAATGTCCATTGATTGTGAACCTAATTCCTCCCCTTCTTCTGCAGGGTACCCTACACAAATCCACACAACAATAAATTGCTTTTTTTTATAAACACAAATATAAATTACTTACAACTTAGTTATTCATTGCTTCCTTTTCTGTCTAAGTGTCCTTTTTATAATAAAAAAATATTTTATTTTTAAATTGTTGATGTCAAAGTTCAAAGTACTAGTATTAATTATTATTTTGGAAAAAAAATATTTAAATTTTTTTTTTGACAAGATTTAAAATTATTTATTAGAGAGGTGAAATGGTACAATTAAGAGTGAAGGGTACTATTACTATATAAAAGATAGTAGATAGTTTCATCAAACAAATATAACAAAATTTAATTTAATTTAATATTATACATATAAATAATCTTCAAAAGTTAATTAATAGTAGTATAGTTTCATTCATCAACCCATTTAGAGAGAAAAAATATAGTACTTTAACTACAAAATTACCAACCCCAAAAGCAACCCCATTAACTAGCTAGGTAAAGTTAAAATTTTTTAACTAAAAGAAATTACACTCTAATATAAAACAAGAAAGAAGGGAAACTTCCAAATACATGTGATTAAAAATAAAATAAAATAAAAAAACCCATTTACAAGGTTGAAAGTGACATGGAGGGCCAACCCATTATACAATTTTAATCTTAAAATGCAACAAAAATTGAAGGAAAAAAAAAAGTAAAATTTACCTTCTGTAAGAAACAGGAACAATTCCAGCTTTGTATTGAGCAATTCTAAGAAAAACAGGTTGAGCAAGATCAAAGTGTTGCAAAGGAGGGTTACACCATCCTCCATTATTGTTAGGCAAGGCATTGTTTGGAGGACAGAAATTAGTGGCAGTGACCAAAATAGAGCCAGGAAGACACCATTTACGGTCACCAGCACACCTAATCTCAAAACAAGAACCACAGCTCAAACCACTGTTGAACAAAGCTGTGCTTAAAGCAGCAGTGTTTGTTCCATAACCTTGACTGTAGAGGTTTCCATATCCACATGCACCACCTAAACAAATTTCAATATTAAACAAATTAGTCAAAAGGGTTTGGTCTAAATTGCTTAAATAGTATAAAAATGTCAACTTTTTTTTTTTATATCATACCCATTGTTCCTGATGCATCACTTCCTCCATAGAAGGTTGCATGTGCATTAACCCATCCTCCACCATAACCATAAGCAGATGAAAACATTGTGAGAAACACCATGAAGAACAAACCAATGAGAGCCATTTTTTTCCCTGAAAATTCAAAAGTAAAATAAAAATAAAATTAGTTATTTCCTTCTAGTAAGTACTTTTTTCCTAGTTTCAACATTTTTAGCTGAAAATGTGTAATTTTGGACTTGACATAAAGTAGAGAAATGAAATGCAATTACTTTGGTATTGAAGGGTCAATGAGTAGCGATGCAGAATGCACTAGTATGAGAGAGAGAGAATGTGAAGTGGTGAGTGAGGAAAGAATGAAGGGTATGGTACTTAATTTATAGACCTTTGGGGGAGAGTGAAAGTGGATACAATTGGGCCAGTTACAACTTTAACTACCTCTTTTAAAATGTTGGGACCAAAAGCCGCTAGGGGTGAATAAGTGCTTTAAATAGCAGTTAATTTATTAAAACAATGGAAATTGCAAAGGGGACAATTTTTGAAGCAGTAACAAAAGCTGTTTTGTGGTGGAAAGCATGTGGTTTTGTAGCTTTCATTGTTAGAATTAGAAAATCTCCAAAAATCCATGTGGGGTATAGTGGTTTTGAACTTGGATGGATGGTTAGAAAACTGCCAATAGCACATGCAAGCATCTTCCATTTGCCACAAGCAAAAACTACTACCCTTTTAACACTCCTCTTAGTCCTCTTTTACATCAATGCTTTCTGTTTTTTTTTTCTTTTTTGAGGTAAAAACTTATTAGTGCACCATTTTATTTTTTATTGAGAAATTTCACTTTGTTTTTTTGGCATGCTGAGAAGTTCGTATTGGCCTTTCCATATATGATAACTTTGTTCAGTTTGAGTAATGATATATGAACACACATTTTAGATAATATACGGTGACATCTCTATTGTTTACGACTTTACGGTATAAATACGATGAATAATGTTTTTAAAAAAAAAAATTGTTAAGAGGAGAGGAAAATTTTTGAAACAACAAACTGAGTGGTGTGGTTAACCAATTTTACAACTCAATTAACCGCAAAAAAAATTGTTAAGAGGAAAATTTTTGTAACACAACAAACTGAGTGGTGTTGTTAACCATTTTTTAAAACATAAATTTCATTTCATTAACCACATTTACTACTTCGTTAACCAAAAAAAGTGCAATGTGTTAACTAATTATTTTACGTAGTTTAAAAAAAAAATGACTTAAGTACATATATTTATGTAAAATAAGTAGTTAATGCTTTGTATTTTTTACGTTAATAAAGTTGACAAAGTGGTTAATGAAATTCATGTCAAAAAATGGTTAACGAAGTTGTAAAATTCTTTAATGACACAACTCAGATTTTGTGTTGAAAAAATCATCATCTATATTAAAGAAAAAAAAAAGTTAACGAGTGGTTCCGGGAAACACTTTAAGACCTTTAAATGGTAACTTTTTTTGAAAATTTATGTAATCAATGTATCGGAAATTGAAGTATTTGATTTTTTTATGGAATAATTTCTTCTTTTAGAATCTTTAAAAAGTGTCTGGGGGCACTCGTTAACAAGACCCTAAAAAAATAGTGACAAAAACATTGTTCATCATATAAAAATATGGCGAACAATGTAGGTGTCGCACATTGTAGTCTAAAATGTGATTCATATAGCATTACTTGTTTCGCTTCTTTGGCATGCTAAAATGTTCCAACCACCGCGAATATGCTGAAGCTTCAAAGACTCACTCTGTTCAATAAGCCATGGTTCAAGAGTAATCAAGTGATTAGTAATCTTCTGCGATGCAGAGCATCCGTGAGGGAAGCTAACTATTTTACTTAGGGCTGAAGAGACTCGTTAATTTTTATTTTTTTTGTTAAAAAAACACTTACAAAAGTATTTACATTTACTTCCCTCCAAAATCATTAGCGGGGCTCGAATTCAGGACCTCTCAGATTCAAGACTTGTATTTTTACCACCAAACCAAGCCTTTAGAGTTGACACTCGTTATTTTTGTTGTTTTATGAAACTATAAAATTCCTCTCAGGGGTTGTACAAACTCCTTTGACTGATTATTTGAATCTTCAACCATTAACCAAGAATCATTTTCTTCATTACTCATGAGTTATTTACTAGTTGTTTCGTTAAACCACATACATGTATTCATCATCTTCAAATCATTTCTATTCGTGCCAAAACCAGCGATTCAATATTAATGGATTCTAAATTCTTCACTCATGAGTGGAAAACACGAAAAGGGGGAGAAAGAAAATTATGAGAGGTAGAGAGAGAGAGAGAGAGAGAGAGAGAGAGAGAGAGAGAGGTGGTAACCCTAGGCATCGTCGGGGGACACTGCGCTGGTACTCTTCTTCGCCGAATGTGAGGTACATTGGGGGGGGGGGGGGTCTAGGTTCAAGCAGGGTGCCAAATATTGGAGGGGATATGGAGCCTTGGTACGAGGTGAGTCAGCGACGTCAGAAAGTGTCTAGACAGGGTTACTACGGTCAGGACAGGAAGCAGGGAACGGGACGACAAGGAGGTTCTGGTCAGCAGCAGCATGGATAGGTTAGGGTTAGGAATAATAATAATAATACTATGCATGTTGATAAAATTGGTGATGATGCATTGTGCTCCCAAAATATTCATGTGCAGTGTCCTACTAGTAATGTTGTTGTATCCCCAACCAAGACAGATAGCTCGTGTTCCTTTTGTGACAAGGGGTCGAGTGCATCGAGAGACCCGGTTCAATGTGTTGAGTCTTTGGATGTCGACATTAGCTTGGAAGGGGCGAAGGTGGGTCTGGTGAATAATGTGATTCCTCCTATTGCTTCCTTACCTAGTACGGAGAAGCATCGACATGATCCGGAAAGGGGCAGTCGTGCTAGTGAGAGGATGAAACAGGGTAAGCGTACTAATTCTTGCCCTCCAGGTCATGCGCGTTCGGTATTGTCGGGGTCGTGGAGTTTGAAGTGGTTATGTGATCATAACCATGGTGATGCGGGTAGGGGAGGAGCCGTGGAGTTTGGAGGTTGCGGTGGAGGATGTCTAGGGTTTTGGAAAGGTGATCGGTGTCAAATTTAATAAGGACAAGGCTAACATGTTTAATGTGTTGTCCAGAGGGGGGAGGAGGAGCCGTGTTGGAGAGGTGGCTTCAGTTAAGGAGGGGGGATGGCGAAAGAGGGGGAGTGAGGGCGCTTTGGAGGTTAGTGAGGGGGGTTGTTGTTATGGGCGTTGGTGTGTCTGATGAAGATTATTTCTTGGAATGTTCGGGGGCTGGGTGGGTTTGAAAAAGGAAAGAGGTGAGGAAGTTGGTGGGAAAAAAACCATATATTTTATGCCTTGAAGAACCTAAACTTGTTCAGGTGGATGATTTTGTTTGCTCTTCGTTGTGGGGCAACTCTTCTCATGGTTTCTCTTTTAAACATTCTCTTGGGGCTTCTGGTGGGTTACTCATTTTGTGGGATAGTGTGGAGGTTGAAATTAGTTACTCTTTTTCTTTTGATCATGTGTTGGCAGTGAATGGTAGGTTTTCACAATCAAATGAAGATTGTGTTCATTTATATATGTATGCTCCTTGTGGGGAACTTTGTCTGCTAGCTTGGCTACTTATCTTGGGCATAACGTTTGTGTCTGCGGTGACTTTAATGTTGTCCGTGGAGTGGAGGAAAGGCAGAGTGTGGGATCTACTTCTCGTATTTGGGTGTCTCTTCCTTCAATAATTGTATTGATAGTAATGATTTAGTCGACCTTCCTCTCATCGGTCGTCAGTTTACTTGGTATCGTGGTGACAATCACTCTATGAGTTGCCTCGATCGGTTTCTGTTGTCCGAAAGCTGGTATTTGAGTTGGCTGAATTGTCTTCGGGTAGCGCAGTTGCGTGGTTTGTCTGACCTTGTGTTATAGCTCTTTCTGCGGATGAACAAAATCGGGGGGCTCGACCATTCAGAATGTTGAAGTGTTGCGCAGATGTCCCGGGATACAAGAATTTTGTTAGTTCCAAGTGGCGGTCATTTCCGGTGGAGGGATGGGGCGATTATGTGACGAAGGAAAAATAAAAAATGATTAAGTTGGCGCTTCGGGAGTGGCATCTGAATCATACTCATAATATTCCTGGTAAAATCTCTCTTGTGAAAGATCGCATTTCTGTTTTGGATGAAAAAGGGGAGGTCTCTTCTTTGGGGGAGGAAGAGGTGGAGGAATTACATTGTCTCTCTGCAGAATTGCATTCGTTGTCTCGGATTCATTCTAGCATTTGTTGGCAGCAGTCTCGCTTGAATTGGTTACGGGAAGGGGATGCTAATTCTAAATATTTTCATGGTACTATGTTTAGTCGGCGGCGTGTTAATGCCATATCTTCTATTGAGGTGGCAGGTATTGCGGTGGAAGATGTTAGTAATGTCAGGGAGGCTGTTTTCACCCATTTTTCAGATCACTTATCAAGTCGTTTAGCCTGAAGGAAGTCAAAACTGCGATACGGGATTGTGATAGTTACAAGTGTCCCGGTCCGGATGGGGTTAATTTTGGTTTCGTCAAGGAATTTTGTTTTGACATGAAAGATGACCTTATGCACTTTGTTACTGATTTTCATCGAAATGGCAGGCTTCTGAAAGGTATAAATAGCACTTTCATTACTCTCATTCCTAAAAAAGACTGTCCGCGGAATTTAAATGATTTCCACCCCATTTCTTTGGTGGGAAGCTTGTACAAGGTGTTGGCAAAGTTGTTAGCGAATAGGTTGAGATATGTCACTGGTAGTGTTATCTCTGATACTCAATCAACCTTTGTGAAAGGAAGACAAATTCTTGATGGCATCCTGGTTGCAAATGAGGTGGTCGATGCCAAAAAATTGAAAAGGGATTTATTACTATTTAAAGTTGATTTTGAAAAGGCTTATGACTCTGTTGACTGGAGTTACTTGGATGATGTTATGGGTAAAATGTCGTTTCCGAATATTTGGAGGAAATGGATGAAGGAATGTGTTACTACGACTACTGCGGCGGTTTTAGTGAATGGAAGTCCCACTGAGGAATTTCCTTTGGCTCGCGGTCTTCGTCAAGGGGATCCACTCTCCCCTTTCTTGTTTCTTTTAGCGGCAGAGGGGTTTCACGTAATGATGGAGTCCATGATCGCAAATAATATTTTCTCTGGCTACAAGGCTGGTCGGGATCGGACTGTATCTATTTCTCACCTTCAATTTGCAGACGACACTCTTATTTTGGGGGAAAGAAGTTGGGCAAACGTTCGGGCTATGCGCGTCGTTCTCTATCTTTTTGAGGCTATGTCTGGTTTGAAGGTTAATTTTCACAAGAGTGAGTTGGTTGGTGTTAATGTAAGCCGGTCTTGGTTACTTGAAGTTGCGGCAGTTTTGAATTATAAGGTGAATAACTTGCATATCTTGTATTTGGGTCTTCCAGTTGGTGGAGATTCTCGTCGGTTGAATTTTTGGGATCTTGTTGTTCATCGTATTAAAACTCGTCTGTCCAGTTGGAAAAGCAGATTTTTGTCCTTTGGTGGCCGTCTTGTTCTTCTAAAGTTTTTCCTGACCTCACTCCTGTCTACGCTCTTTCCTTTTTCAAAGCTCCCTCAGGTATCATCTCCTCTATTGAATCTCTTTTAATTCATTTTTTTTTTTTGTGGGAGTGAGGATAATAGGTCTATTTCTTGGATTGATTGGGGTCCATTTGTTTGGACAAGGAGGTTGTCGGTTTGGGGGAAAGGAGTATTAGGGAGTTCAATGTGGCGTTGTTGGGAAAGTGGTGTTGGAGGATGATGATGGATAGAGAGGGTCTTTGGTTTAGACTCTTGGCTGCTAGATATGGCTTAGTTGGGGGGCGGTTGCAGGCTGGGGGTTGGGATGGGTCGGTGTGGTGGAGGGAGATAGTTAGCATCCGTGACAGTGTTGGTTCAGTGTTGGGTAGTTGGTTCCCAGATAATTTACGTCTTCATGTCGGCAACGGTGCTAGCACTTTATTTTGGCTGGATAGGTGGGTTGGTGATGTTCCTCTTTGTGATCGTTTTCGCCGCTTGTATGATTTATCATATTATAAATTGTTTACTATGGCGCAAATGTTCGCGAGAGGGTGGGGTGAGGGAGGGGAGGCTTGGAGGTGGAGAAGGAGGTTATGGGTGTGGGAGGAGGAGATGGTAGCGGAGTGTAGGAATTTATTGCTGACTGTTGTGATGCAGGTTGATATTGATGATGTGTGGAGATGGATTCCTCATCATGTTGCAGGGTATACGGTCAGTGGAGCCTATCGCATTCTCACCGAGAGGACGCCCCCTATTGACTGTGTACATGCTGCCCTCTTATGGTGGAAGGATGTCCCTTTGAAGGTCTCGGTGTTTGCTTGGCGGTTTCTTCGGAATAGGTTGCCAACTAAGGCAAATTTATTTTGTAGACAGATTATTACTCACGAGGCTTAGTTGTGTGTTAGTGGTTGTGGTCTATAGGAATCAGAGAATCATTTATTGTTGTCTTGCAGTCTCTTTGGTCAGATTTGGTAGCTTGTTAAGCATTGGCTTGGTGTGCATTCAGCGGATCCTTCTAAAATGTGGATCATTTTCATCAGTTTGGTTGCTCTTCATGTTTCGCAAAGTCAAGATGCTATTTCATGCATTTGATCTGGTTTGCAAGCTCTTGGGTGATTTAGAAGGAAAGAAATGATAGGCTCTTTCGTGATACATAAAATTATCTCGTTCAGCTTTTGGAGAATATTAAGCTTCTTTCCTTTTGGTGGTTTAAGGCTAATTCTGTTGTTTTTCATTATAGCTTTCATAATTGGTGCCAAAACCCTTTTGTTTGTGTGTGTATTTGCTAATTTGTGTTTTCTACTGTTGAATGTTTGCTGTGTTTTTTGGCTTTCTTATCTGACACATCTTGTGCTGGGAAGATAGTATGTTGGTTGTTTAATATATCATTTTAATCACTTCAAAAAAAATCTTAAATATATAGTTTTGGTTAAAATCCATTTTTAATGTTTGATTGTGTGATCATCAATTGAATCTTGAGGACGAAATTTAGAGGTGGAAATATGTCAGACCGACTGACAGGGGCCTATGACCGAGCATATTTTAAGCTCGAGTCAAGCCATGTTTTTTGTAAATGGAATATGCTAAGGCTTGTTAAACAGGTCAGGCTTCAAGCTCTGAGGAAAGCCTTTTAGATCTTTCAGGTCAACCTAAGTAAATATGCATAATTTTTTTTATATGGTTATGCTGATTATATTAGATTTCATACTTCATGTTAAACATTTTTATCTTTTGTTTTCGAAAAACATTTATATTAATTTAAGCATATTAACTTACATTAATTTTTGACATATATGTTATTAAAAAATATAATAGAAACATGTTGTCATACAAAGTTATACGTTCTAAACATCATGTAAAATTTTAAAATAAAACTTAATTTCATTGTTCTATTAACTTGTTAATTTATTTTAATATCTGCTATATTACTTATTTAACGATTTTAATATGAAATAGGTTTTTAAGTAGGCTTACAAACCATAACAAGCTTTCAAAAAGGTTATGCCCGAAAATACATTTATGACAGGTAAGAGGCCTGACTTAGGCTTTGAATTTTTTGGTCAGGCGTGGCTCATACCTTGCAAAAACTAGCTCAGCCTAACCCATTTTCACCCCTAACGAAATTCTTTTGAGGGGGTAGGGTGTGACGACCTAGAATTTTGTATCATTCCTAATTCAATGCAAAATGTAGTAACTAAATCAAATTCTTCAATTGATATATTTAGCCATCTTTAAGGACTAACTTAGACTAAGATCCCTCTTTCAGTTGACCTTAGTTTGACCTCTAATCCAATATCGATAACATAGGGTTCACTTTTCTCATTTGTTAACCGGATTCGATTTTGTTTGTTGTTGAACGACCTTAGATCAAAGACCCGCAATTTATTTTCTTCCTCGTCCTTCAGAACCCATTTGGTAAGTCGCTAAAACGTGATTTTCATTTTTTCTAATTCTTTCTTAGAAATCTTGCTCTAACGATTATTATGGTTCTTCACTAATTGTTTGAGGTCCAAATCTAAAGTGTTCATTCTCTTTCTTCCTTAAAAGAATATGATGTAAATTAATTGAATATGTAGTATGTTAGAAATTATATATTGTCAAACAAAATGTTAAAGTGTGTTTAATGCATTAGTTAAATAAATTAATATAGAAATATATTTTTTTACGAAAATATAGAAATATTATATTAAAAAAGTGGTAAATCCAAGTTATTTTAGATTTATATTTATATAAAAATATTCAAATATAAGCCACTTCGCATATAAATAATTTAAATAAAATAAACTTTAACAACTAATTTATTTTATACAATCAAAAATAGTAAATTATTTTTACTCGTGATCTTCGAAGGGCATCAAGGATCTAAAGCAAAAGTTGATACTTTTAGACATCCAAAGGTAAGCAAGGTTCATTTCATCGAAGATTTTTTGGACTAATTGAAGGACTGCATGATTGCTTGAGATTCAAAGGCTTTGGAAGATTGAATTTTAAGGAGATTTGAACATTGATGGTTTTGGAGTGGTTATTTAGCATAAAAGATTTAGGATCGGTTGAATTCGTAAATCGAATGAATCTTTGTAACCGACTCTGTAATTTTAACAACATAATAGTGGAAGACCGTATAAATTTTTCTCCGAAGAGTGGACATACCACATAACGAGGACGATTGGACAACCACTATGAATCCTGGTGTTTTCTTTTACTTTATCTTTATTTCTTGCATTTTATAATTTGACATATGATGTTTGTTAATTAGGTTAATATATACATTTGATAAGTGATTGGATAATTTTGAACTTGATTTTCTAAGAATATTTTGTAAACCTAATTGAGAATTCAATCACTTCTCATAGTTGACATTATCTATTTAATCAATTCATCATATATCAAATCTTGTTGTTCTTTTTGTTAGCTTATTATTTGTATAAGTTTATTTATGTTTGATTTGAGATTGACTTTGAGATTGTAATTAGCTTGTGTATTAAAGTTTGATTGAGTATTATTAATTCAATTGTGAATCACTTGTTTAAAATTGAATTAAGTTTGATTGAGTATTATTAATTCAATTGTGAATCACTTGTTTAAAATTGAATTACCATATTATCACCGTTAATTAGTTATCCTCAAAAGCAATTATATTGTTTCTAATAGTCAATCGTATGCAAACAACTTTATCAAACCACGTTTCTGCATCAAAATTTAAGAGGAAATCTATTCACAACCCCTCTAGATTCGCAATGTTATCGTCATATCGACCAACAATAATGAATATATCAGTCACAAAATAATTTATAGGCTTTCTATTATTCTAAAAAGAAGCTAATGGCCCTTTCGTAAAATTAACAACGTTTGAACCAATCATGATAATTTCTCTATTATACAAATTGTTAACAAACAAACAAAGACAACAACAACCAAGCTCTATCCTGATAAATAAGGTCTGCTAATAAGCAAATAAAGACAATATTTCAAGCTTGTAATAGTTATTAATTCATTTACATTTTTAATTTAGTTAAAAAATCTCAAACTATACTATAATTATTATTTCAGAATAGATGAAATACTTTTTTTCTTTGAGGGGAGAATAGATGAAATGCTTATTTAAATTATTTTAAATCAAAGGATAGTTTCACGAGTTTCCCTTTCTCTATGAAGCCTGGATACGTAGTACGGCGGTACGATACGATACGGATACGTGGATACGTGAAATTTTAAAATTTAGGATACGATACGGCTAAGATACGTTAACAAAATATTTATATTAAAATTTACATGCATGTAAAATCCTTGAAAAAAAATAAACATTGATTACTCTTCAATAATATATAATCATAAAAGTCACAATTTACAAAAAAAATAATACATGTGATCAAAATAAAAAATGAAATCTTTTTTGTATAAATCATATTCTATTTTCATTTATATGTTAGAATATCAACAAATGCATCAATAAAAGAACTCAAAACAAATTTTGTTTAATGTTGATCGATTGAATCTCCTCTCTCGTTACTTTCATCCACCAAAAACATAATTTTTAATTGGTTAATCAAAAAACAATTATAGTGATTCATATCTTAAATTGAATCATAGACATCTCAATTGAATTTTCACAACAAAGTCTCACTTTCTTACCCTTAATTTTTTTTGTGAAATATCTAATAAGTATCTGTATGTATCTGTCGAGTATCTTATAAGTATCTGATAAATTATATATTTTAAATTAAAATAATTAATTCTGATATCCCATGAATACGTATCCGAGAGTATCCATCGACTATCAGTATCCAATACATATCCGATATGGGTACGTCTCCATTTTGAAGGATACGAATTTCATAGAATTTCTTCACGCAGCTTCTCACTCTTACTACGTTTGAAGTACAGTTCCACATCAGCACATCACAACACAGTCACAGAGGTGTTGGAAACCAAGGAATCAAAGATTACACAAAATCTTTTCGAGTAAATCGAGATAATTCTTCAGTTTTGACTATCATACTCCATACGGAAACAAAAACAACATAAATATTCTACCAAAAAACAAATAGAAATATTTTCAATATTTAAGTTTATTTATGTTTTTGTAGAGGTTCACAGTCTTGTTATAAGAAAAATTAATCCTTCCATTCTGTCACACATGTCAATGTATAATTTTAATTTTAAATATCTTTAATAAATTATTAGAAAAAATTATGAAAATTTGATATGTTACAATTTATATTTGTATATTAATATATTTTTTTCGAAAAAAAGATAATCAGATTGTTATGTATATTAATAGAAAATTGGTCAAAATATGTTATGTAAATAGTACACATTTTCAAATCAAATTTTTTAAAATGGGACGAAAGGAGTATTAACATTCTTTAATAAATTTTGTGTTATAATAATGCAATATTTTCTTAAAAAATATGATGTAAATTAATTGAAAATGTAGTATGTTAAAAATTATATTATTAAACAAAATGTTAAAGTGTGTTTAATGCATTGGTTAAATAAATAAATATAAGAATATTATGTTTTTTTTTACAAGATAAAAATATTATGTTAAAAAGTGGTAATTTCAAATTTTTTTAGATTCACACATGATTTTTTCATTAAAATTTATTGTTTGTCTTAGATTTATATAAAAATATTCAAATATAAATCACTTAAATAAAATAAATTTTATCAATTAATTTATTTTATACAATCAAACATAGTAAATTATAAAAAGAAGTTACTGATTTTGGCTAAAATGCACTTTTGGCCCCCCAAGTTTAAAAATAGCACTTTTACCCCCCTAAGTTTCACCCCCTTTGCAAAACCATGGCCCCCCTTGATTTTGACTCGGTCAAAGCTGATGTGGCACTTATTTTTATTGTTTTTTGTTGAGGTGGATATTATTTTCATGCAAATCATTTCCAGCTCTGATTATTTGAAATAAAAATAAAAGCCTCAACAAAAAACAATATCCACCTCAAAAATAAAAGCCTCATCTGTAACGTTTACAGCCGCCGGTTTTCTCATGGCTGAAGGCAGCGCCCATTCCTGTCCCTCTTCACGAAGCCAACGTGATCCCCTTCCTGTGTTACGCTTTTTGATGACACGTAGCTTCGGTCCCCAGTGTCGTATTCCATCATTGGAAACAATGGAATAAAGCTTGTCGTAGTAATCTTCAACATGCCCCAACATACCACATTAATAGCAAAAGTTGCCCAGCCTTTCATATTTTAAACAAACAGTACTTGAGCCCCCCTGGTCGCTTGATTTTCCTCTGTCGCTTGAGAGGTTTGGTGACGTCAATGAGAACGTGAATGTGCATGTATGCCTTGAGATGATTTAAACTGTTCTTAACATCATATTCTAGGAAATCACCAATGAAATTTCCAAGATCTTTCCCCACCTTTTCAGCCATGAAACCTATTGGGAGGTCATGTATTTGTATCCAGAATGGTACAAATTGCAGGGGGTATGTTGTGGAGGCGTATTGTCCGAAAGGATGTCTAAGATGAGAAGGTTATTATCAAAATACCATGGACCTTTTTTGAGAATGGTTTGCATATCCCAGAAGTGGAAGAATTTGAAAGTGAAAAGGTTGGGTTCAATCTCTGTAATTTTAACCCCTCTGCTGGTTGCCAAAATTCTGCAATTATTTCTGTCATCATGTATCCACGAATTGGTTTATCCGTGAGAAACCTGCCGACTAGACTTGCACTAGTATTAATAGCCTGGATAGAAGGTTCGTCAATGGTGATCTCGAGTTCCTCATCTTCGTCACTCAAGGACAGGTCTGTTATGGAAGCAGTAAGAATTCAGGAATGACTAATCTTTTCACAGGGAGAGAATGAGACAAAAACCTTTTAAATAATCAGAGCTGGAAATGATTTGCATGAAAATAATATCCACCTCAACAAAAAACAATAAAAATAAGTGCCACATCAGCTTTGACCGAGTCAAAATCAAGGGGGGCCATGGTTTTGCAAAGGGGGTGAAACTTAGGGGGGTAAAAGTGCTATTTTTAAACTTGGGGGGCCAAAATCGCAAGTTTGTGAAACTTGGGGGGCTAAAAGTGCATTTTAGCCTAAAAAGAAGTTACTGACCTTCCACAAATTTAACCAATCTCTGATTACAATTAAAATTCATAGGTAGGTTCACTGCTACCTCTGTGATGTGGGTCTCATCTATTATCATGGACGGTCTCAATGCAACTGTGAACATGTTCTGTTACTATACCAAAGTACACAGCAGAGAAAGTTAAAAGCAACGTTGCACATGGGTTATGACACGTTGATAATCACTTCAACAAGACTTGTTTCATTAAAATATCATATATTTTTTCTTATATTTACTTTTCTTACGTCTTGTTATAAATTATTTTAATTATAATTGAACCTTCAATTATGTACGTTCCAATCAACATGGAACCCGTGAATTTAAAAATCTTCTTCAAATATTTTTAAATGTTGAAACTTTGTAAGTTGTCATTTTATACTTGGCTGTATTTTGATTATCTACAAAGCAACATTTATGGTGAGATTTATATTGTTGAGTGAATTAAGTAATCATGAATCTTCGTAGATACGATTTGTATGGAAAACGATAAAAATTGATTTGAGATTTAACGTTGAAATCTTGCAAAACCGTGATTCTCGGCATTAGTGTTTTTAATTAATTAATGAATTATGACTTAATACCACTAGTAATTATGTGTAGAAAATCTTTTTGTATTGCTGGTTGATTTACATCACCATCATCTTCAATGATTTTTTTTCAAAACATTTCTGATCGATGATTTGCTAACTCACCTATTTATTTATTCTGTTAGTTTTTCTCTTCTGATGAATCGGTTAGGTTTTCTTTAAAGGCTATGTTTATACAAATTAAATTAAACACATCATGATGTCAAATTAATTGGTAGTGTTTGTCCATATCAGGCTTGCCGGTCACTAGTGGAGTTTCTTTTATATAATGGAAAATTAGTAAACTAAGTATGCCAAATAATAAAATACATTTAAAAAAAAAAATCTTTTGGTATAAATTATGAGTGTAAAAATATTTTACACATTTATTCAATTACATTTTACTATATTATTTATGTCACTTTGTTATATAAACTTCTAACATATTTTCACATATATTAACATACATGTGGATATAATTATTTGATGCATGTATAAAACTATTTTACAATTATTGTATGCAAATTATATATTTTCTATAAAAAGCTATTTTCTAAAATATTTTTTAAAATTAAAACTTATCTAAAAATATAGAATTTTGTGTTTAAGTATCGTTTATAGAATTGATGAGGACTACAACTAAGATGTTAAAATAGTAGATAAACACGACTCTTTTTCAGAAAAAGAATTTAAATTCAACTCCAAGAGTCTTTCGTTTAAAAGATATCTCAACCTCGTTTAAAAAGATAAATGGTGTGCCGCTATCAACTCAAAAGTTAGTCACTTAACAACTTAGAGAGGTCCCAACTTCAGAAAAAGATTTTAATTCAACTCCAAGAATCATTCGTTTAAAAGATATCTCAACCTTGTATAAAAAGATAAATGATGTGCAACTATCAACTCAAAAGTTAGTCAATTAACAACTAAGAGGTCCCAAAGGTCTCAGCATTAAGATACCTTGAGACTAATGGCGCTTATAGATCTTAATTGTGATGGGTAGAAAAAATCAATTTGAAAGTAGAAACACATGATCTTTTTATTAAATATAAATTAAAAATTATAAAGACAAATCAAATTACACAATTTTTATCATCAATATATGTAACATTTTCTGTATTTGTTACAAAATAGGCTACCATGTCTAAACATGAGTACTGATAGGCATGGGTTTGAGTGACCTAATTTGGTGTTTGGCTAGTGACCCAACCTATTTAATGCCATTCCTCACTTGGCAATTTCTACTCATAGCATAAAAGAAAGGCAACATTAAATACTCAACAGAAAAAGTAAGTTTTTTTTTATATATAAAAATTAATTATTTTTTATTTTTCAGCTATTTATCCCCTGAGCTCTAAAATTAAATAAGAATGCATGGTTGGTTGGTTAGTTACAACAAAAAGGAAAAATCAGAATTTCAGACAAAGATATTAAAACCATGCTAGTCTTTATGTGGTAAAAAATATACACACCACATGTGTAGTTTATGTGCCATTTGCCTGTTGAAAACGATTTGTGAGTTCTTTTAACGGCGCCAAGGTAGCAACATGCACATGCACTTTGTTTGCCTTTTTTTTTCTTCTTGGTTTGTGTTAAAAATCAAATTGGATTCTACCATTATTAATTGTATTTTTTTTTGAAATTTTGCTTCTTGGGACAGATTCCCTAACGCTCAGAGGAAAGAAACACAGCAAAAAGACGAGAGAATTCAAAAAACAAATCAGATATGGTGTCAGTTTGAAAGGGTTGCAGTGTGATGGGCAATTCTCTCTCCCTTGTCAATTTCATGAATTAAGTTCAACCCTTACTTAAATGCAAAAGGACATTTTCCTCATCTAACTATTTTCTTTTATTAATTGTCACAGCATTGGAATAAAGAAACTGAGAAATTCTTAGGTGTGATGCATTTTATCGTCTTAGAAAATATTACTCTCTCCTGTTTTATTACAAGGAGAAAAACCTAAAATCATCAAAATTAAGACCATTATTAGTTGTTGCAACTTTTAAATGTTTTTATAAATATACCCTCGTAAAAATTTATAAAGTATTAAATTAAATATATGTACTAATATTAAAAAGATAAACATTAAATTAGAATTAGAAATATCTTTTAAACAATAAATATACCTTAAAAATTATGACTGTTGTGTTTTATCAAAAAATGTTGAAAATTTTCTTATGAATAAGACGGGAGAGAGTACGAGTGTGTTACTTTCTTTTAAAGATGTTCTTTTTCATTATATATTGAATTGAAAAATAAGATTTAATTAATATATAGTCGGCCGTTATTATAATGGTGTTTGAGTTTTTCTTTTTAAGAAGCTAAGCGAAATTATATTAAAAACCAAAGCAATCCCTCAAGCACAAGAAGTGTCGGAGGGGACTGAAAAGTGGTCAATTATACAGTAGATAGGCTATAATTCTAGCCAAAAGAAAAACAACAGGAAAAATATTACCCAATAGACCGTAAGCAATGCACAAGGTTGAACCTCTAAGAGAGATAATCGAAATCAAATAGAATAAAGTACGCTTTCAACCACCAATAAGTTTGGAGCTTCACCTTTTCTACTAGCGACACGAGCTGATCCATCTTATTGTGGAAAATCCTTCTGTTGTGATCGTTCCATATAACAAAGAGAACCGAGATCCAAATAATGGTAAAAGCCGTCCTAGAATTCTTTGAAAAACCACCGAGGCTTCCAAACTGAGTTACATGAGAAAGGATATTATCATGGGTTACTGTAGAGATGCCTAACCAACCTGATATCAGAAGCCAAAGGCGACCATAAAAGTCACACCTGAAGAATAAATGATCCCTGTCCTTTAGCCCACCACACAAAGCCGAACAAGAAGCTTGGGAAACGTCAAAAACCCGTCTCCTACACAGATTGTCCTTCGTAGGTAATCTATTCAGAAACAAACACCAAACAAAAATATTCACCTTCAACGGAACCGCCTTGAGCCACAAGAACTGATTAAAACCTTCATTGGGAACAATGTCAACTGTAGTTAAGTAATTATAAGCTGATTTAACTGTATAACTGTGTGAAGAGTGAAGCTTCCACACCCACCTATCATCCACACCAACCTGCAAAATAATAGAAGACAAACGATCGACACACTCTCCAACCAACCCTTCCTCCCACACAAATAACCTCCGCCGCCACTTCCACGCCTCTCCATCAACCTCCCACCCTGACAAAAACATATCCTCCACCGTGACTAGCTTATTTTCCGCTAACTCAAACAACCTACTAAAAGACCTAGCTAACGGAATGTCATCAAGCCACAGATCCTCCCAAAACAAAGTGGACCTCCCATTCCCAACCTTCCTAATAATATTATCCTCCAACCACCTAGCATCTAATAGGCCCTCCCCTAATCGAATTTGGTTCAAATTACGCCACTGATCCGACCCACCCCACTGATCCGTCCCCAAATAATTGATCCATTTGCAAAAAAAAAAAATTGAACCATTTCACTTTTCAATGTAAAATTAATTACTCTTTTTCAATTATAACTCTAATTAATACTACTTTAATCACTCTCAATTCAATATATTCTACTTTACATTTATGATGATGGAGAATACACAAATACTTGACAAGACACTCAAAAACATTTTTGTCTTTCTTTTAGTTATACACTTTTTCTTAATATGTGTAAAATGAACAAAATACTCAGTTATTATGGAATGGAGAGAGTATTATTTAAAAAAAATGTATTTAAACCTAAAAATAATACTCCTTCCATCTCAAAATAGATAACATCTTTATTATTTTTCTCTGTCTCAAATTATTTGTCATTTTTATAATTTCAATACAACATTTATTATTCTTTTACATTGGTTTTAGATTTTAATTGTATATACCAATGATTTTGAAGGACCATTTCATGGTTTATGACAAGTTATTAGTTTGAATTATGACAAATTATAGGTACCTATCATATTCATAAAATTAAATATGTAGAATTCTATTAATCCTTTATTCAATATTGTACAGTATACCTGCTTCCTACCATTATTAACCTTCATAAAAGAAACTAGCATTGTTGGTATGCAATTGAAAACAACTTATAGCTTATACTAAAACAATTCAAGGCACAATCTTTACACGTTCAATATAGAATATATCTTATATTGAAAACAACTTATAGCTTATACAAAAACAATTTTTACAATATTTTCATATAAACTATAACTACCAATATGAAAACAAATTATAGCTTATACAAAAACAATTTAACCATATTTAACCTGATCGTATAGAAACAATTTATAGACAAGTGTTTGTCATGATACTTACTTATATACAAGAACAATTTGAATCAACAGAACATTGAACTAATAATATGAATGAGCCACAATCACATTGAACAATTTGAACCACAATAAGCCACAATCACAATCAATTGAAAACACAATCAAATGAAAATCTATACCAAAATAACCACAAATATACATGTATGGAATACAAATCTGTAATTAACGATGAAGAAGGTGTGAAGACTTACCAAAATAAAAAATGGAGAATCCCCTTCGTCACGAGAACCTTTTTTTCTCACAAGAACCCTTTCTCACGAGAATCCCAAAATCGAAGAGAGAGGGAGAGAGAGAGAGGGAGTCGGTGGGCGATCGAAGAAGAGAATGAGATGGTTGGGCAATCGGAGTGGGACGATGGCCAATCGAAATGAGATGGTGTGCAATCAGAGATTTCACGTAGAGAGAGGAATGGTAACTATTCTGTCAACAATGAGTGAATAAAATGTATTATACGTTATGTTTTATCTCTCTGTCAATAGGAGTTTTGGCAAATTTTTTGGAGCCAAATCATTGAAATTTTGGATTTGGGAATAAAGTTTGGAGCCAAAATCATAAACTAATATATTGTTGCTATTATGAATATGAATTAATATAAATAAATAGATAAATAAATGTATCATAAAGAGGGTTAGACCGTGGGTAACTATTGATGACAAAAAGCCGTCTATAATTATTGATGGCTACATCGTGAGTAGCAATTTCAAAAAATTCACATTGAGCTTTTAAGCTTCCAGACGGTTTAGCCGTGGGTAATCTATCACTACTCAAAAATTACACACAGTCTTACGGTCGCGGGTAATTGTTCGTGAGTAATGACAAATTTTCTTGTAGTGAACATACATTTATTTATTGCATTTCACACATCTAACTACTTCATTAACTATAATCAATACTCTCTCTGTTCATTTTTAATTGTCACATTTTAACTTTTTACACAAAACAAGACAACAAATACTTTTACTACTTTTGATACAACAATTTATCTTTTTCCTATAATAACCTTAATAATTTAATATCTCATTTCATATATTTCTCTCTCTACAATAAATATTTAAGGGTAATATAGATAAAACAACATTTAATGATGTATTTAACTTTGAAAATAATAGTTAAAACATTTTATACAAAATTGACAATTATAAAGAAACTGAGGGATCAAGATGTTTTAATAAATGAAACACATTTTAACGTTAAAATCAACAATTCTAATTATTTTCTTAAGGGAAATGTTAACGAGTGCCCCGGGGCACTCTTTAAGGTCTTTAAATAGTAATTTTTTTTGAAAATTTATGTAATCAATACATTGGAAATTGAAATATTTGACTTTTTTATGGAATAATTTCTTCTTTTAGAATGCTTAAAGAGTGCCTCGAGGGCACTCGTTGACCAGACCATTTTCTTAATAATAGTGTAAAACTAAAAAAACACCTAATTTGAGAACGGATGAAGTTGACATTTTTACTTTGGTTGTTAAATTAAAGATGAAAAGATAGGATATTAACGGCCATCAACAACCTTGCCAATCATAAGAGCACAAAATCTCCACCTCTCTTGTTTTGTCTCATCTCTCTCTCTCTCTCTCTCTCTCTCTCTCTCTCTCTCTCTCTCACATTCACCATTACTCAGAAACATAACAAATCCTTGCCGTCCATCTGTCTTTAACTCTGGCTTAGTAGATTTTTTGTCCTATCCTTTCATGTTTTCCATGTAACATTTCTTAATTCTTTCACTCTTGCCAATGATGCGAAGCTTTTCACTCTTATTCTTTTGCTGCTAGTGCTAATACCCAAAATCACACCCTCGTTTGACTAATCATCTTTGTTTATTTGGATACTCGATCCTCAATTCTTCACCCACTTACCAGCTGCCAAGCAACAACGTTGAAGACGGTAACGAGCAAATTGATGGTGGATTTGTTTATATGTCCCAATTACTTCATAATACGTCTTTCAAAAAATACAAGGATATGCTTAATTTTTTTTTAAAAAGGAAAAATTATTGTTGGTGATACTAATTGACCATTTTATAACTCTATTGGATTTGATTTGAGCTCTTTCGGTTGAGACTATAGAGCAAAGCTCACATAGGACAAACACCTAAAGAATAATTTAGTTGATATATTTTTACTAGAATAAATAAACTTTTTAATCTTTAAAATTGTAAAAGTATATGGATTTAATCTCTTAAATTTCAATCAATTTAATTAGTCATCACATTGAATTATTTCTTTAGTAGACATCAATCAAAACCCATATAAAAATATATATTGGCTTAAATAACCTTTTCTTACATCACAACAAATATATAAAACTTTTAAATTATGGTGTAAAATTTGTAAAAGGACTAAGTAGATTATTATTTTTAAATTTAATTAAGGGACTATAAATGGCTATTTATTAAATTTGAGAAACTAAATTTACGGCTCTGTACAATTTCAAGAACTAAAATGACTATTTACTCTTCTGTTAACAATGGCAAGAGTGTTTCTTTCTTTTATATTCATGATTTTACAAACAAAAAAATAAGAATGTTTCATTCTAAATAAATTATAAACAAATATATAACAAAGAACTCTCCACAGAAACAAAAGAAGGTTGTTCTCTGTTAGAGAGGAGAAGCAAACAAAAAAAATAAAACAGAAATATTTTAACAATATTTATCAATATATGTATTGATAAGATACTTCCATTATTCATGTTTCATAACAAAAAAGATTTATATAGATATTTTACGAACTAATATTAAAAGTCATGAATGTCATGGCAAGTTACATATTTGTTTTAATTCTCTGGATTTTAGAGAAAAATGACCATGTTAATATGTTCTTCAATTGCGAGGTAAACAAAGTCTGGTCAATCTAATTATTTAATTGAGAATTTGAACTCTTGTTCTCCTTTAACGATTCGTCCTTAACTGAACATCAATCATTTGAATAATTTTTATTGTTGTTAATTGTAAGATACATTAGATTGAATGCATGTGTGAAATTGATAGTATTGGTATATACTCATTTAGCTAGGGATGTAAATGAATATTCATGAGTACGGATAATATGATATTTGTGTCCGCTCTATTGAAAAAATATGATATTCGTACCCGCTCCTATCCAACGGGTAATTTATGAATTTTGAGGTACCCACATATTTACAGATATCCACGAATAATATTGTTTTAAAAAATGGATATTTGTAAAAGTAAAAAATAAATAAAAATTAATCACCTAAAATTTGACAACAAAAGTTCATCACATTTATTTCTTTTTACCAAAACATAATAATATCAATACATAATAATAATATCTAGGGTTTATAAGACTAACTTTTTTATTTAAATAGGGATTTTTAAACAACAGATACAAACACCGTGGACGCATACACCATTGACTCGACATTCATCCATTAACTCACAGGTAAATCATAGTGGATTTTATCCATGGATATCCACGAATATGGATTTTTTTGCCAGCCCTTTACTCATTAAACTAAAAAAATAATACTAAAAACAATGATAATTCACCTTTGGTAAAGTGTTTTAATTTGAAAACGATTTAATGTTGGAATGAGACATTTTTTCCTAATTTTTTCCCTTCCATTCTCTTGTGTATTGTCCGTATTTGATATGGATCAAATTACACTTATTTGCTCGACAAGGCACGAAAAGGACTACCTTAGTTGAAAAACTTATGATAAATAATAATTACATTTGTATGTTTTTATTTTATAATTTTATTTAATGATAGACATTTGTTTGAAATTAGTCCAAGCATTAGTGAACGAGGAAGTCTTGTTTGGACACAAGACTTTGGATACACCATTTAAACGAACACACAAAAATGCATTTTATTTAATTATTTTAGTGTGTATGTGTGCTTAAATTTATTGTCTATTGTACGTGCCTAAGTAAGTACTAACTTTCTTTAGTGAAACAAAGCTTTTAGAAATAGTAAATAACAAAGAGAATTTAACATCACTGGGTCTTGACTCAGAAAAGTAATATCTCAGTACTTCCTCCTCTCCTTTTCCAACACCATGTGCGATGTTGTTAAAAGTGATAATAACATAATCACATCGTGTTATGGCCAAAGCATGCACCAAAAAGATAAAAGCCTTAACTCCAATTGGATTCTTTTCAAGATGACCCAATACTTTTACTATGCAACATCTCAATTGAGTGGGACTTTTTTTAATATTGGACCGTCGAAAAACGACGCATTCAAATTCACGGGAAGGAATAAAGCCACAAACACTTATTCACAAAGAAAGCTTAAACCCTATTCAGAGATATTTTAGAGATATTAAGTGGACAAAATGTACAAGCTTAAGCATATACGTTTTAGTTTATTTATTATTGCATATTTTTATTTTCATTATGGGATGATATCAAAGGTAGATTTTGCGCTGTGTCATCCATTATGCCGAGGTGAACACCTCGTATATTGATATTGGACCTGTTTGGGTCATCTGATGCTTTTGAAGTGGACTATTTTATGGACAATCCATAAGATAATTGAGTTGTGCCTTTTAGTTCCATATGATTACAAAATGTAAAAGGTGTACATACGTTAACTTACACATTCATGTTTTAGATGAGTGTAATTTTTTTTTAATAAGGCAAAATGAAATATATTAACAATAAAAAAAATTTCTCATTGCACAAGTTGTGCTAAAGAGGAATACAAGAGTCATACAAATGGAGTATAGTTGAACCAACAAATGAAAAAAAAAAGGAAAGAAGGTTATTAACCAATGGCCAAACATGAGAACGAACTAAGCCACCAACCATGATAACCAAAAACTAAATTGATGTGTTTTGCCTTCAGCCACCCGTAAGATAGAAGTTTGACTTTATCCACTAGATTATGAATAGAGTTCTCCTTTTGGTTAAAAATTATATTATTAAGCTCTTTCCAAATTATTCGGACACATGAAAACCAAATAACATACATAATTGATTGCCACATTTTAGAACCTCATAATAAAAAACCAAACTACATAAAATGGTCATAATCACCCGAAGGATCAACCGAAGAGAAGTCAATCCAATGTTGAACATGCTGCCAAACGCTGCCGAAAAATTTACAATCCAAGGACAAGTGATCAGCCGATTCTATAACAGTGCAACCACTCACACAAAACTGAGAATCTTGATTAAGGATGCCTCGTCTAAATAAATTATCTTTGATGGAAAGCCGATTTCTGAAAAGACGCCAAACAAACAAAAATGCATTCAAAGGAATGTCCTTATGCAAAATAACATCCTTTATATTTATATATAAACAACCTTTATATATATAATCATTAAAGGTATTGAAATGAAATTCACAATATTTTAGTTTTTAATGTCCATTGTCCACCAAATAACATAAGGACAGAAAAAAACCCACTAACTAAATTATTATCCGATGTGGGTGTATATATATTATTTTTGAAGGAATGGTTATCCAATATTTTTTTTTATAGATATAAAGGATATTTATTTATTCAAATTAATAGAGTAAATTGATACAATACAAATTCAAAGTCGCTAAAAACAAAAAGGATGAATTTGCAAACAAACTCACAACATCCATGTTAATAACATAAAACGAAAGAGTACATATGCTTACAAATATGACTATATTCAAGCCACCGAAATACTTATGTTTCAGGATCTACAATGTTGACGACACAAAAGTTATTCGTTGAATTTGCACTTGATCAAAACTTATCTTTCAACGTGAATCAAATAAACACCACACTAAGACGAGAAATAAAAAAACACACCGCACAAAGACAGGAAATCAAAATAAACAAAGTTATCCTAGACGACGAAATCACAAAAACAAACGAAAGAAAACTGAAAATATGTGAAAATCACTTATTTAACGAAAAGAGAAAGAAAAACAATTTGGTGGGGTGATTTCTGGTCAAAATTGATCATAAATCACCCCTTTTTGGTAGATCAAGAAGAAGAAAAATTGTGATGGTTAGGGTTTGGAAAGGTTATCCTATATTTGTTCTTTTTGCAAATCAAAACGGACATTCGGTAACAGGTGTAATCGTTTTCTTTAACTGATCACAACACTCCTTTATGGAACTTAATATTTAATTTATGTAGGTTCATTCATTTTGTAACTTCAAAACATTCAAATACTTGATTGGTATTTCGTCAAAAAAGATATTTATAATATTGAAAAACTTGAAATAGTGGCGGATATTTCAAGTGGAAAAATGTGTGAAACTTATCTCTAATTTCGTTGCTAAGTGTTAGAGAAACCAAATTTCATGATCAATTTTATTTTATCCATATCTAACTTCAGTCTTCATTTAAACTTTTCATGGCAAACAAGCTTTATCATCATCCATATGTCACTCTCTCAACCCTCGTAAAAATAATTCACAATCATAGAAAGAGAAGAGTGAGAAGGGATGCAAGTGAGATAGATAAGAAAACACACATTTCTTGGTCAACACTTACAACTGGCTATACTATTTTCAAACACAAAATTATCAATATTGATAATGATATCGATTATAAGGACGTAAGAGAGCAGTGTGCATGGTGAGATTTAAAACTACTCGAGTGTATGAGACCAAAGCACTAAAAAAGCATAGCCCCACTTCATTCCACAGCCTATAATATAAAACAATTTTTTTAAGGGTAAAACAAATAAATTGTATGTATGGTTTTGTAGTCTAAACTTATTAGCAGCCTTATGAGCCATAATTATACAAGTTATAGTTATGGGAATCACTTTGTATAATTTTCTTGTGAATATGGACCGCGCAACTAGGCGTAAACATGTTTAAGCCATGATGGTAGTGGGTTACGACATAGACAGTACCCAATTTGCAGCTTAAAAGCAACTAATGAGTAATTATCAAGGACCCTCCTATCACATGGATTTTTCACATGCTCTCAATTTAATGTAACCATGTGAGTTTTGAATTTTTATGCAGTTTTGCTGTTTATGCATGGGATCATGGATCATACAAATTTCAAGGTATCATGGTTTAACGCGTAAGTATGCATTTAATTATGTTTTACTAACTGAATCATTCAATTAAACAAAAAGAGAAAAACTAACTAGTGTTCCCTACGCTCTTTAAGGGCTTTAAATATTCCCTCCAAACCAAATTGTATGTCGCTTTGGTAAAAAAAATTATCTTAAATTGTATGTCGCTTTATAATACCAATAAAACATTAATGTTACTTTTTCTATTATATCCTTAACTATTTATTATTTTCTCTCCTTCCAAGTCATTCATTTATCTTTCCCATATAATTTATTAAGGACAATTTTATAAAACAACTCATAATATCTCTTTCTCATACAAAATTAATTACATTTCTCAATACGTGTGAAATGCCTAAAATGTCATAAAATTTGGGACGGAGAGAGTAGTTGTTAAAAAAAGGGTTTTAAATATGATCAAAGTATATTATGTAAATAATGCACGTTGTCAAATAGGTCATCTAATATGGGACGGAGGGAGTAAGTTTTTTCAAAAATTTATGCATTCAATATATTGGAAAATGAAGTATTTTGCTTTTTTAAATTAATATTTAGAATGTTTAAAGAGTGTTCGGGGCACTCGTTAGGAAAACCAAAACAAAATATACAACTTGAAAAATTGAAAACTATGCATAGAGGTTCTGAATTTATGATTTTTGTTTTAAAAGTTAAATTTTAAAAAAAACATATTTGAGTAAAATGAGGTTAAATTTATTTTTTACTCAATTTTGAAACATTTTAAATCTAAATCCCAACACAATATATTTTTGTTTTTTTTCAATATTAAAGCTAACATATTTTTTTAACGAAGTAATTTGTCACAAGTGGTTAATGAATTCACAAATCGTTTCGGAGAACCTAACAAAAAAAGCTAACATGTTTTCATCTCTTCTCTCATGTCCCTTGAACACCTCTCTTGTACCCATCCCCGTTCTCCATGATCTCTTTGTATTGTTTCTGATATGTATTTAAGTAGGGGTGGGAATAGGCCAGACCGCCCGCCAGGGGCCTATATGGCCCGACCTACTTAAAGCCCGGCTCGGCATAACTCGTTTAATAAATAGGTTAGACTCAAGCTTTTTAAAAAACTCATTAATTTAAATAGGACAGACTAAGGCTTATAAAACAGGCTACTAGGCCTGTCAGGCCGGCCAATATATGTGTAATTATATATACTACATTATATAATACACGCGTATTAGCCTCTACAAAATGGATGTGGTAGCTCTACAAAATTTTATTGGGTATACTTACAATATATATATATATATATATATATATATATATATATATATATATATATATATATATATATATATATTGTTATGAAATTAATCTAAAGTCTTGCAACATATTGTAAAGTATAGAAGAATAAAGAGAGAACATGAGAGTATATTGCATTACTTCATAAGTGTATCATTACACTAAAATATGAGTCCAATTTATAGGACACAAAATGAGCAAATGAATGATCAAAAGTAATTAAGGACCACTATCCATCCATTCACTAATGGGAGTTATAGGAAGGTGGAATACTAAGGATGAACATCCACTAAATTATTATTATTCATAACACTCCCCCTTGGATGTCCATCAGGATATGCCTCATTAAAACCTTACTAGAAAAAAACCCAATGGGAAAAAAATACTAGTGAAGGAAAAAAAGTACAATATCCCTTTTGTGTGTGATAATTTGCCTCGTTAAAAACCTTACCAGGAAAACCCAATGGGATAAAACCATGGTTAAGGGAAAAAGAGTGCATAACACATTTATGTCTCCCCCTCATAAAGACAATCATATATGAGAGGAAGAAAATCAAATAATATTTGTTCTAGTTACTCAAAAGTTTTACTTGCAGCGACTTTGTTGAAAGATCTGGTTTATCTTCATAGTCTTCTTCATATTAGCGGTGCTTGAGAAGTTTCTTCATATTGAGTTGTTGCAAGAGCACCTTTTAAGAAATCTACAAGTTTCTTGTATTTGTAAAATCATCATCCTTAATAAAAGACCATTATCCACTTCCTTGATTATGTTGTTTCTCTTAGATACAAAATGTATGCTTGACTTTGTTTCGATATCTGTATTTACTAATATTGACAAAAACAAAATACCACGGTACATATAATTAACAAAATATGCTTTAGTCAAAATTAACAAAATATGTTAATTTTCTCGTTTGAACTAAGACATGGGACTTCAGGACCAATTCAAGTTGTTCACCATTTTCTTGAGGACATGATATATACTAACATCAAGTGACATCACAATCATTCTTGTACACAATCAACTATATTTGTCCATATCAAATTATTTTAATATATTTTATATATAAGTTTCTTGACGCACACAATCTCATTTAAATAATGAATGTGCAAATCCAGATAAACTATGTGCATGCAACGTATTTAATTTCAAATCTTTCTACAACCAATCGATTTTAGAATCTCTTCAGGAGTTCTAATAATATTTATACCATTATCATAAATTCAATTATAACAAAGTCAGACTTTTAAAAGAAATCGATACATTAATTATAAATTGTAGTATTTTGTACAATATCTAAAGAGTTTGTACAACTCCAACCATTGAGTTGACACCTCTTAGACAAGAGAAACAACCTATGAAGCCCAGATACATGATACGATACGACACTTATACGTCGATACGAGAAAATTTTAAAATTCAAGATACAATATGGTCGGGATACTTTAATAAAAAAATAAATTTAAACTACAAATTAAAACTCAAAATACAATCTATGAGCTAAAACTCAAGCAAAAAATAGGTGTAAAACCTAAACCAAACAGACATAGAACAACGATAAGGCACAACAATAAAATTGCCTTCATACGACAGTCAACAATAGCAACGTTCTAACATAAACAAAAAGACACAAAACAGATGACAGACAACAACAAAAATATAAATATAAGAAATATTGATAATAAAGAAAGTGACAGTTAGTCAATTACATATATGATATATCCCAAAAAGAGAACATCATTACTTAGTCAATTACATATATCCCAAAAATAATATAAACATCACATATCTGCGCGTATCGATTTTCCTCTGCCTATCCCTCGTGTATCCCCGATGTATCTAAAAAGTATCGGACAATTGTTTTTTTTTTAAAAATAAAATTTATTCTCTGAATACTCTCATGATACGTATCAGGGCGTATCAGGCAGGTATCAGTGCAGGATACGTATCAGATATCGTACGTCATCCATTTTGAAGTATCTAGGCTCCAGAGGAAACAACTAACTACTCAAAAGAATAGTCTTAGGTATTAATCGCCCCATTCTTTTTTAATGGTGCTTAATTAATAAATAAGTATACTACTAAAAAACAACTTACAATTTATATATTTTTTTAGATATATACAACTACTCCCTCTAATCACTAGTATAACAAATGCTCACTTTTTATATTCACTGAATAACTAATGTATATGGTCTGTAATATATAGATCAGATACATCGCTTATTTAATAAACCTAAAACTAAAGTGAAATTTCGTTTATAACAGTGACTGGAGAGTGTATGTGATAGTAACTTAATGTCTTAAACACCTTTTTGGTCCCTTATCTTTATTTTGGGGTTCATATTGGTCCCTTATTTAAGAGAAGGTGCAAATATGTCCTTTAATTTGTTTAATTGGTACCAAGTTGACCTTGTCCATGTGAATTCGTGGTTCTGAAGTACGAGATCCATGCGAATTCATGTTAGATCCGCCATTGTTTAACAATTTAAAAAAGGAAGCTGATAAGAAACATTGCAAATTTGACATGTTAGCTCATATATGGGGAAGAAGCTTGGTTGCAATCCCTAATTTGGGGTGAAGAATTTGGACAAAAATGAGTTCCAATGAACCCTAATTTTGATTTATAGGGGAATTGGTAAAGTGGGAAGAAGGAGATGCTAACTCCCATGTCATGTATACTGCAGTGAACGTTGTTAGCCTTTTATGGATGGAAAGGACTAACATGGTACCGGTTAAAAATATTAAAGGACCTGTCTGCACCTTTTTTTTAATAAGGGACTAATATGAACCTTGAAATAAAGGTGCAGACAGGTGTAACATTAATCAAGTACTTCCTCCATCTCAGATTAAGTGTCGTTTTTTAATGGTGTGTGGTGCGTTAGAAAGTGGTTAGTTGAGTTGAAGTGAAATTCAATAAATAAATATATATTATACAATAAATGTTGCATTGATATTTTAAAAAATAAATATTTTGAGAAGAAAAAAAATACAAAACTGACAATTATCATGAGAGAGTATACAATTGTGTGGATTTTGGATTGATCTTATTTAAAAAACAATCACAATTTTTTCATTTATCTTCTTAATGCTTTTAAAAAATTTTATTTTTAATATTCAAGGGTTTTAGTGCAATTTAGGGATGAGAACAAAGTGGGGACGAAAATACCCGACTCCTTGTCAGCACATGCCGTATTATCGAAGACCTTGTAATTCATTAAAAAAACACATGAAATTAAAATTAAAATTATTCAAAAATATTGAATACTACAAAAATATTCATACATTTAAGGTTATGTTAGTAAGAAATTTGTTGTTTACTAAAGTAATATATATTTGAAGGTCTTTTAGGGGGATATACTCGTAGCATTTTATTAGATAACAATTCACAAATACATGGTAGACATTAATGAATAATTGGGAGCTAGCGTATAATGGAGCTTTTTGTACTAAGGCGTGAGCCACCCTATTTGCTTAATACTAAACTTAACCATATAGTTATGAAAAAAAGTACTAAACAACTTTCTACAATTCTGACTAATGCTTCAAAATTCAGTAATGTTATTGCTGCCACCATTGAAAGCATCAACAGTTGTTTTGGAGTCGAGTATAAAATCCATATCGTCAAAACCAAGATCAGTGACCCTTGTAAAGCATGAAAAAGACCTAGTGCTACACTTGTATCCACCTAACATAAATGGGAAAACGAATCGGTTTTTGCTAGAACAAAGCATCCTCCAGCATCGTCAATACACATACCAATCCTTATCATGTTTTGAGAGGATGAGAAAGAGGCATCAATATTGCATTTAAATCTACCTAGTGCAAGATTCTCCCACCTCCCGATCCTCGTATTAGGTTGTGCTTATGCTGCTGTGTTACTAGCGCTCACATGCATATTATGCGCCATTTTCCAATCCTCCAGCATATGGACAACGCGCTCTAGGATCTGGGTTGTTGTTTCATTAAACGGTTGCCATGATTTCATGTCTCTTTTTTTTCCAAAGACTCCAAAGTATGGCTGCAAAGTGTTCACTTTGTGAGGAATGGAGCAACAATAAAAACACTGTCGCTTCAATGTTATGGTTATGGCCTAATAGATTCCTGCCACACCTGAACTGGCGGGGACACTCTAGAGGAGCATGGATAGTATCTTCAATATTATCGCTATAAATGACACACTTTGTGTAACTCCTCTGCTAACAAGACGCGTCTGTGTAGAGTGGCAACCGCGAGTCCGTGACACACTCTCCACACAAGGTTTTTCACTTTTTGTGGGACCTTAAGTTTCCAAATAGAATGTCATTGTCCTGGTTGCCTCAAATGATAACTGTCTTTGACGGTTTTGGTGCAGATCTGATATGCATTGTGAACTGAATAGTGCTCGTGTTCTTCACCTTTCCAAACCAATGTATATGTTGTCAAACAAATGGTAAATAAGATGTGCTTTCAAAGTCTTCGTCTTTTGATCAATAAGCTCACTCAGACAACCTGAGCGGAACTGTGCATTTCCAGTATCGGTGACCGAAATGCATTCTTCATTCGCCAACCACGAATGGTCCATCAACCGAATACTCATAGATGTGCCAGTACACCAGAGAGCCCATTGTTGCACCACATGTTTGCAATGAAAATACTACACCATACATATCTCGCATTGGTGCCAATTTTTGACCCAAGAAAATCACTATGTGAAAAGTATCTTGCTTTGAAAAGACGTGCGACAAGGATATCCCAATTAGTTTGAAACTTACACCCTTGTTTACCTAGCATAACAACATTAAAGGATGAGATATCCTTATATCCCATCCCTTCTTGAGTCTTATGAATGGATAATTTCTCTCACGACATCCATCGAATGCCTCGATTTGCTGCACCAATGCGACCCCACCAAAAGGCATTCAACATTTTTTATGTAGCATTAATCAACATTTTTGGAAGAAGAAAGATGCTCATAACATTAAGATGGTATAGCTTGTAATACATACTTTATCATTGCCTCACTCCCCACATTGGACAATCATTTGTTGCTCCAATAATTTATTTTATGCCAAATTCTATTCTTGATATAGCGGAAGGTAGCTTGTTTGCTTCTGCATATCATAGATCGTAGTCCTAAATATTTGCCAGTACCCAATATAGCTTGGACTCCAATAATTTATGCAATTGAGGCTTGCATTTGATGTTCAACTACCATATTGTAATAAATTTCGAATTTAGGAAGACTTATTGCTGAAGCAACTTCATATGTTGCTAGAATATTCTTCATGACCAGCGTCTCATTGTCGGTTGCTTGGAAAAAAAATCATCGACAAATAATAAATGGGACACCACCGAGGCATTCTGACAAATGCTAATGACATGTAAGTATCCTCTTAACCCAGCCTTTCGAATTAGTGCTCACATCTCTTTTGCACAAAGAATAAATAAATACGAAGACAACAAGTCTCCTTGTCAAAGACCTTTAACAGGAATAATCAAGCCAACCAAACTGTTTTTGACATTGACTTCAGTAATTATCATATCCAACACACATCAAAATCCAACGAACCCATTAAAGAGTGAATCCCATTTTCAACATCACTTCTTTCAAAGACACCCAATCTATTATATCATATGCCTTGCTAATATCCAATTTGACCGCTACATTACTGCCACACTATTCTTTATTAATATTCATATAGTGGACAATTTCAATAGCCATCATAACACTATCTAGGATAGAGCGACTGAGAAAAAATGCTGATTGAGTAGATACACACTTATGTAGCACTCGCTTCAACTTGTTGGCTAACACTTTGACATCAATTTGTACAACCCATTACACAACACAATTGGTCTCCAATCTTTCAAAGTCTTTTGTTGTTGACCTTTAGGGATAAGGGCGATATTTAAGAAATTCAACGTAGGGGAAATTGATTTTCATTCATCTAGCGACAACACTCTTGGAAAATATAAGGGCTACAAAAACTGCAGAATTGCAGGTAGAATCCAGGACTAAAACCATCCGCTTCGGGACATTTGTAAAGATGCATAAAAAACATTGCATCCTTGAGTTCCTGGATTTGAAACGGTGTTGTGAGTTCTAAATTGTCATCATTTTCATCAAAAATCGGTTAAATAGCATCAATAACCGGTTCGTGCACACTTTCTTTCTCATGAAACAACTCTTTAAAGTACTTTCAAGCTATCTGGCACATACATGTATCCTCTGTTATCTGTACATTTCCTTCAGTTTCCAATATTGTGATACAATTTACCTTCTTTCATGTTGTTGTGATGCGTGAAAGAATTTGGTATTGAGGTCCTCATCCCGTTACAAGTGCGTTTTAGCTCTTTGCCTCCAATACTTATTGTAACACCCCGATTTTAAGTATTAGATTTATTTAATATTATTATATAAGTTAATTGTTTTATTAATTGGGAGAATTGGTGAGTTAGTAGATTTTTAGTGATTGAAGGTATTTTGGTCATTTACGGGTAAATGGTATTTTTGTGAAGTGTTAGAAATTAGAATTTTGTAGAATTAAGGGAATAGAGGTGTGTGAGTAATTAGAGGGTTTATGTGGAGTAAAAACGTAGTGTTTATTGTGGTGAATGAGAATTGACTAAGCCCATTAGTGTAAGTGTCGCGGTGAATTTCGAAGATCAAGCTATTGATTAGCGTTGACTCACTAATTTTATTTCACGACTGAACTTTTAATTTTTCAAAAAAGAAAATGGGAAAAAGTTCTAAATTACCACATTTTTTAAAGATTAGGGTCCGGGGGTTAGTTACGTTTAGGGAAGGTGTTAGCACCCTAAACGTTCGTAGTGCTCAACGAGAACCTCTTGATTTTATTTATTTATTTTGGCTATAACTTGCTTATATTTTTTTAAAAGAAAAGAAGGAATTAGAGTAGTGAAGAAAAAATTTGTTTTTTTTATTTTTTATGATTTGGAAGGACAAGGTCCTTTGCCTACGTACCCGTGAGGGATCAAAACCTCGTAGTTCGGGGTAAAAATACCGATTGATTTGTTTTTGTGTTTTTTATTAGTTTTAAAAAGGTTTTAAAGATAAAATAAAGGCCAAGTGGCAAAATGAGATTGGTTTGTGTTTTTTTATTTTGAAAATGATTCAAGTGTTATTAAAGTGAATTAATGGTTATTTAAGAAAATAAAAGAGAAAAAAGGACACTTGATTGAAAATCAAGGTTTGTTTAGAAAAAGATTTTTTTTGTGATTTTTGATTATTATTTGCATGTTTTTGTTTTTTTTATAATGAACTAAGACTAAAAACATAACTAAAAGTTAAACGCGAGGAATTTTCGTGGTGACGTTGGATCACCACGAAACCCTTTTGAAATTAAACTAACCTAATATTTTTGTATTTTTTCTTTTAAAACGGAATAAAAAAATAAAAATAAAAGACATAAAGCGGAATAAATAAAGTGTGGGTGTCAGTGCATATTCTCATTTATATTTTACATTGTACCTAAATACATTCTTTTTTTAAAAAAATTTTCGTTTTTCTAAAGGTTTTCTCCTCCTCTTCTCAAATCCAAAGTTGTTTTCCTCAAAATCTTTTCTAAAATGTCTAAATCTAAGTTTTGAGTTCGAAACAAAAAAAGCTACCTTCTGTTTTTGTTAAGCTGGATTTAATGTTGGTTTTCGTTTGGATTGATTGTGGGGGTGAGGTGCGGTTATGCTGGGTTTAGTGCTTGGTTATTGGATTTCGGTTTTGGCCGTGGGTTGGTGGTTGATTGTGGTGGCTCAGTGGTGGTTGTGGGTGTGTTGTTGTTATTGTTGTGATTGGGTGGCGGTTCGTGGCTGTGGGATCGTTGGGAGTGGGGAGGATGTGGTTCGAGTGAGTGAGTGTTGGTTATGTAGAGGGTGGATGGCCGGCTGTGTGGTTAGAGGAGGCCGTGTGGCTCTTGTGTTGTTGCTGTTGTTGTGTTTGGTGAAGGGATTGATGATGGGGTTTGGCCGTGTGAGTGGATTTGCGGTTCTGTGTGAATAGTGGTTCTGATGAGTTTTTAGATTTTTGGTTTCTGACTGTGTTTTTGGCTCTGGTTACTGATTCCCTTCTTTGTTTCTGGCTCCTCCTTTTTAATCATGCAGTGTTGTTAATGCAAATTAAGGCCATTGATGGACAATAATCATGATTAGCCAAAAGAGGCAACCATTAAAAATTGTTATCAAAACTCATTAAAATCATAAGTCAGACCTTTTAAAAAAGTAAAACAATAAAAAAACGAAAATAAAAAAAATGATAATAAAAAAGGAAAATAATAAAGCTAAAAATAAAAAAGAAATAATAAGTAAAAATGACAAATAATAATAATAATAAAAAAAAACGTCGCCTTCGGAACCAAAAATGAGGTATTTTAAAATACCTCCCTGCCGAAATTTCGTCTGAAACGACGAAAAAAATTCCGAACCAAAAAGACGAGTGAAAAAAAGAATTTTAGGTCAAAAATTGGGGTGTGACTGTAAGTGACTCAAACCCATAATATAAATAGAATAATGTGGGTTGTGGTGAAATTAGGTCACCCCATTTCTCACAAACACACAAGAGGCAAGAGGGAGAAGGGTAGATTTCTACTTGAAGAGGTAGCTTTTGTGAAGAATTGAGGTAAGATGGAATATTACTTTCACCATCTAGGGTTTATAAGCAATTGGGTAGTTGTGGGTGTTTTGAATTAGGTTTAATTTCATGAATTGATGATGATTATGTGTTAAATTCGTGCTCATTTTGTTGTGGTTATTTTGGGTATGTGTTAATTGATGAAATCATGTTGTCATTGTATCAAAGTTCATGTTTGGTTATGGTAGTTTGGTAACTTTGTGAATTTGATGAAATTGGTGAAGAACATGATAATTGAAGATGATTGTGGTTTAACAAGTTGAATTTGATCATGGGTATATGTTTAATTTGAGACTTCATGAGATTATGTTAATTTTGTTATGTTGAAGTGGTTGTTGTGTTGTATGAGAATTATGAATAAGTTAGTGAAAATGGTGAAGTTGTTGTTTAATTGATTAAGTTGGTGTTAAGTTAATTGAAATGGGTGAGTATGGTATGTTAAATTTGAAGAAGAGTTGAAATTGTTGTTGTTGATATGTTTGGGTATTAAGTGATTGTGTTAAAATGAGTTTTTGAGACGATAATTCAATTGATGGTAAAATGTGATGAAAGTGATTATGATTAAGTTGTTTAAGCTAAGTTGAGGTGTAATTGATTAGATAAAACTGGTTTAAGGATTTGAGACGATTTTGGTGCGAATTGGATCGAAAAATGGTGTTGAAAACGGTATTTTCGTAAAAAAACAGAAAAATCGGAAATCCATGTCCTGTCAAGGACGCACGACTGTGCACCCCTAGGGCACGGACCGTGCGTTCCTCTCGGCAATAGGACGCACGACCGTGTGCCCCTGTGGCACGACCGTGCGCCCTTCCCTATGCGTGGGAACTTCAATTTTTCATCTTTTTAAGGTATCCAATGCATGTGAATGAGTCCTAAACCCCTAAATTTTATTATTAGAAGTATAATGAGGATGTATATGATTGATTAACTTGGACTTTGATGTAAGGAAACATAGAGGTTAATTGGTTAATGATGTATGAATGATGATGTAACATGATAAGAATCTAATGAAATGGTGATGAGTTAGTTGGCGATAGGTGAATGAAACATTGTTCTTTTTATGCATGAATTGTGAACTATGTGAATGAAATTTAATGAAGATGTTTTACTATGATGATTATGATATGTTGATGAATGGTAAACGATGATGATGAATGGATGAATATGATGATATGATGTCTTGATTTAATTGACTTGTTAATGTGTGGACGTATATGATTTGATGATGCAAATTGGTGTGTTGATTTGGTGATGATATGTTATATGATGGAGTGAATTATATAACAATGAGGTGTATGATTGGTGTGCATTGTCGAGTCTATATGTGGGTCTATGCATTCATAAGTCAGTCCTATGAAAAGATGAGTATGGCAATGACGAGGGGATTAATCAGTAATATAACTCTGATTACCCAACTATGAAAAAATGAGTATGACAATGACGAGGGATCACCCGGTAACACACATTTGATATCCAAACCGATACCACATGCATGTAGAGTCTTCTAGGCGCATTGCATGAGCATGAGGAGTCGTATGTGGTAATGTTTTGGCGTGAACTTGTGCATTTATGTGGTAACTGTATAACTGATGATGTTGATGAGATATGATTGATATATGTTTGACTTGGCGATTATTGTTGATGAGAATATGCTATGTATGCTTTGTGAACCTTGTCTTAAAGTATTGATGTAATCGGACTCTTGATTGATTGTAAATGCGTTATAGATGTTGTATGATTATAACCATGCTTAATATGATATATGCTTATATGATGATGTTGTTTTGCCTGAACTTACATACGTTTATAATTCCTTTATGTTGAACGTATATCTTACCCTCTAGTGGCTTTTTGTCGCCTGCATCCTCGTGGTGTAGATGTGCAGGTTGAGGACTAGCTTTGCTTGTCAGTATGCCGAGGACGGCGTGATGCCTACTCGTTCTTCTTTATTTTGAGGAGTCTAGATTAGATGCTCTGATCTAGGATTTTGGGGTTGTATTGCTTTATTATTGGATTTGATGTTTATGGATCTATATGATCAAGCTGTTGGTATATTCATGTTTTGAGATTTTACGATGTAACCGAGATTATATTGTTGAGGATTAGTATTTCCACTGTGATCTGTTATATATGTTCGATGAAATTTTTATCACTAGGATTTAGTACGATATATTTGGCGAATAGTAACACCTTGAATTTGATTATGTGCATGATTTATTATTTAAATATTAGTCTCGGGGTTCAGGGTGTCACACTTATCAACTTGAACAAGCATTGATTCATTTTAAGTCGAAGGGATCCGAGTTGTTGGGGTTCACAAGAGGTACCTTGATTGCGGCATATGTTCAAAGATTTGCGACAATCCTCAATTTTTGTTTTCAATTTGTTGCAATTACTCTTGCTCCAAGAGAATAGGTCACCTGCGCACACTAGGTGAGGCACCAATGAATGGTGAATAATATTTTGCCAGTTTCTTGTACAACATCTGTGAAACCGGGTTCTACACTCCAAGAGTTCTCATATTTGAAATTATGATGGGTTCCAACTCTGTTAACAGGTTCAAGATTCAAAAAATTGGATAGTTATCAGGTGCAGGTGTGTTTACCTTGGTTTTTGGTAAACAACCACTGGTTATAGATTTATTACTTGCGAGATTAACCAGTAATCTCATACCATTGTGTGTCAAGTTTGTTTGAAAATCTCTGCATGTTTTTGTTGATTCTTATATGTTTTGAATGTATGAAAATAAAGATAACCTTCAAGTTCGATTGCTTGAACTTGTAGAATGGAAATTGCAGAATAAAGGTAAATTGCAAGAATTAACTTAAAGTAAAGTAAATTGCATTGATTCGAAATAAAGGTTGTTCACAAGGATCATACATGATTCGTGACTCTTTTCTCGCTGTAACTTGGATACTTCGAGTGTATAGAATGTTATGTATTTGATTTGTGGCCCCGTTTTCCTCATGGAAAACTCTTATTTATACTTAAGAAAATAACTGTACAATCTTATCCAAACTATAACTACTACTAACGCCTAATAACAGGAAGAATAACCTATTTGAAATTCAAATCTTATTCCTTCGACAGCCACGAACTCCGACAGTTTGCAAAGGAACCTCTTCAGAAAACAACCGACTCTCGAGTTGTCGAGATACCCTTCGACCATCTTTATTCCTCCGATCTTGTCGAATGAGCATGCCATCTTATAAACTTCTTATGTCTAAAGCTTCACCTTTCTTCCGCGTGTTCAGTCAACCCTTATTGACCACATTTAATATCCTTTGTCAAAAAGACAGGCTAACAAGGTGCTACTAAGTTCTCCAAACGATAGTTTGGAAACAATTTATGCAAATCATTGGTTACAAGCGCCTTGTCGAACCTTTCCTATTCTGCTATGGAAGTTTCAACACTCTTAATCCGTATGTATTGGTACCCTATCATGGATACATCTGTCAAACCAGTATCAGATATTGTTTGATGGAAACAATTTATCAATCAACTCGCTCTTTCAACCCCTCCACTTTTTTACGAACATATAAAATGTCATTCAAATCCCCACTTATACACCAAGGGAGAGAGACGTCATCTGCAAGACTGCAAAGAAAGTTCCATTACTCACGTCGTCTTCCCCCTTCCGGGAAGCCATAAAAACCAATGAACTACCATGAACCTCTATGTGTGTCATCAATACATTTATCTGTATATTTGAAGTTACTAATTAAAATATATTTATGTGTATATACTATACTTTTATGAGGTATGATTTCAGATCAGATTCCCCTGCTGTAGAGAAATTCCACAGTTAGACGCAGTTTTAGATCTCAGTCATCGGTTTAAGATCGGTCGATTCTTATTACATCTTCATAATATAATCAATACTAAACAATCTCTACCATTGATTTACCATCAGACGACTAAAATTCATTATAGTGGCACACTGTAATTGTGTGCAATCCGCATCCGTATGATATCTGTATCTAAAGTGCCTAATAAATTTTTATCTTTGTCCCGGTCCCAGGAAGAAATTTCTCCCCTTCGGAGCTCCCATGGAACCAAATTTAAGCCCATTTGGTTTAAACTTGTATTTGTTGTATTTTGATGAGATTAGTTTTTCTATGAAAAATATGACTAAAATGTCTGTTGAAATCCACTTTTGAATTGATATATGACCTCAACAAATGTCTATAACTAGGAGCAGTTCACAAATCGGTTGTATGAAATTGTGTTATGTTCAATCACAAATTCTAAGAGGGTATCAGAGCACAATTTTGAGGGATTATGTTAGACTCAAAATCTGAACAAGTATTAATAATTAGGGACAATCCTCACGCCGGTTTTATGTGGTGTGTTAGGCCTTAAATCTACTTTAAATTGATTTATTGATTGAATTAAGTGAAATTTATATTTCAAATCGAATGAATCATGTTGCAGAGTATAAGATAACGTCCAAATAAATACGACACAGTTTAATTTAGGAACACCCTTATCCTTATCCTTCTGTTTTGTTCTTTGTCTTTGCCACGCATCTATTCTTTGTCTTTGGCACACATCTTATTTATTTATTAGCTTAAGAAAATGTATACTTCGATCAACCATGCACGTTTAGATATTATATAAATAAATTGATTTGATGTAATGTCATGTAGATGACATGAAAGTTCAATCCATGTAGCTTAGGTACTTACAATTCTTCAAATTTCATAGTTATATTAATTTTTCAGATTTTTCTCTACACGTCTTGTATATAATTTTATCTTTCATGTGTGATACTGATGTAAGAAATAGATATTTAAATCTTTTAATCATGTGAATATCAGATGATCGATCTTTGGTCGATATACATATTAAAAAAATATTATCACAAGAATCAAATTTCTTAAATAAATTTCAATTACATCGTAAAAATTAGTCTTAGAAATTACACGCAACCAAAAATATAAATGTATGGATCGTTTTCTTAGAGTTGGATGGCAACAAAAGAGACATAAAACAACTAGAGCAACTAAAATTCATGTCTTAGTGGGAATGTCTCTGTCTCAGAATTATCTATTTATCATCTCTCGTGTGGTTTAAATTTCATGCTGTGACAAATTGATGGAAGATGACAATATATATTGTGGCTAGAGCAATATTAGTGCTGGTGGGAATGAGAACCATTCTCACAAAGCAGCATTAATAGCAATGTGTGGTGTTGATTTGACATTACATAAACTCTAGGCAATCCAAGAACCCTATTCATACATCACGTTTGTCCATAGAATGTGCAATTGTCTAGTGTTAAGTGGGCAGCGCACATGAAAAAGCTACAAGAATGGTCCCTTCAAGTCGTTAGTAAAAAGGAAAATTATACTTCACACTTCAACAAAAGCTAAGAAACACCATAAAATTACTCAAATGTCCCGTCGATAGTTAACTGTCATCGGATATCCCTATCGGCAGTTAATTGCCGCCGTCTCATCGGTAGTTAACTACCGCCGTCTCCATCGGCAGTTAACTACCGATGCAGTTTTTTTTACTAATTTAGTAATATTCCTATCTATAAATATCAATTATATAGTTGACTTATTTATATTCCATTATTTTTCATTTTTTCTTTTCGTTTTCTATTCTTTTCTATATATATTTATAAATCAAAATTGCTTTTTTCTTTTATATTTCATTTTAATATAAGAGTATAATAAATAAAAAGGATAATAATAAATCAAATTATTTATGTATATAAATTATATATATAATAAATCATATCATATATATAATAATAACATAATATAAAAAATACAATAAAAATGAGAATTCAAACAGAGCAAAAATACAATTGCATCGGTAGCTAACTGCCGATGCAGTTTTTTTACTGATTTAGTAATATTCCTATCTCTAAATATCAATTCCATAGTTGACTTATTTATATTCCATTATTTTCCATTTTTTCTTTTTCTATTCTTTTCTATATATATTTATAAATCAAAATTGATTTTTTCTTTTCTATTTCATTTTAATATAAGAGTATAATAATAAAAATGATAATAATAAATCAAATTATTTATATAATAAATCATATCATATATATAATAATAACATAATATAAAAAATACAATAAAAATGAGAATTAAAAAAAAGCAAAAATACAATTGCATCGGTAGCTAACTGCCGATGGGGACGGCGGTAGTTAACTACCAATGAATCCACCCGACGACAGTTAACTACCGATGAGGTTAAAAACGTAAATTGTTGATATTTCTTAGCTTTTGTTGAAGTTTCAAAAGCAATGTTCTACTGAAAACTCCATTAACATTTAATGGTCCATGAAATTAGACCATGAGTGTTATTACTCCCCCATTTTATTTAATGTTTAGTGTATTTTTGAGAGTTGAATTTTGGAGCTAAAAAATACGGATAAAGTGTCTAATATTTGTAACATAAAAAACTAAAATGGAATAAAGAAAATATAAGGGATTAAAGTGAAACTCAAAAATAACTTAAATCACCAAAAATATAATTTAACCTTTGATATATATTTGATATTTAAAATTTTTGAAAGAATAATACAATAAATAATTATATAATACTTCAATCACATTAATTTTTTAAAAAAATGTTATGGTGTCCTAGATTTGAAAAAAAAAGGAGTAAGATCTCTCTTATCTTCCCTCTAAAATTCTCCATAAAAACATACCTTTAAGGTTCTTTCATAAATATTAAAATATTATGTTTCCTTTGTTACGAATTCTTAATGAGGTTGGTGATCGGTTCTCTGACTTGCATAGGGGTATGTCTCTCCTAATATATTAGGTTTTTATATTGAACTAACTTCATGAAAATAAAGTTGACTTGTATGGTCAAGTTGTCCACTCTTTATAAACTTCCTTAAGACATTATATTTATTGTATGTGTGACTTGGAAAAAAAATCAATACACTCCCTCACACTCAATTTTGTTGAGTTTGGTGCGTGAAAATAAATGGTGGGTCACTGAGATCGATAAACTTTGATACCATATTAAATTTGTATAGTGAGTCCAACTCATGTTCATAATCACTTGTATGATCAAGGTGTCACATTTGTTAAATTAATTTCACAGAAAAATGTTGAGTGTGGAAGAAGAACTATAGTACAAAAGTTGGCAGTTGAAATACTAATGAGACAAATTTGAACGTATCTTTCAAAACACAGCGAATGGAAGTATCTTCCGATGGAATCAAATTGTAACTTTTGATGGAGGCACTTTGGGAATTCAAGGGGTATGTGAGCAAATAAGGGGCCTATAGAGCAATTTCCCACAAATTATAGGTCAAATATGAAAGAGGTTAGGCACTGCTAGGTTTTTTTGTTTGTTTGTTTTAGATAGAAGTTGTGAAGAAAAAATAGGTAAGAGAGTACGAGAAGAGAAAAGGAAATGAGAAACAACGGATAGAGAGAAGTGTTGCTTGTTTTTAAATGTACAATAATGCCCCTACATTTATAAGATTTCCTTCAAAATTAATTTAAATTTTTTATTTAGGCGAAGTTAATTAATTAATTGAACTTCTTATCTTAATATAATTAATTTAAATTAAATTACTAGCAATGAGATTGGTAACGTTTAAGCACTAACAAGATGTGAAATTGTGAACCATGTTCGTGTGAAACACTGGAAAAAAGACACAATGGGAAGAAGATAATCGACACATACAACATGGTTCTTTTTTGGTTAACTCTAGATACATTTACCTTCAAACTCATTTGTATTAAGAGGAGATTAATTTGAAAGTAGTGGGAGCCTTAAAAAAAATTGTGGAAGAATGGGATACCATCTAAAGTTAGCATTTTCGATTAGTAGTTACTACTTGACAAATTAACACTCATAAACATAGGTGTTTTATCTGATCCTTGTGGAATGGAATCTCTTTTCTTTTTATTCTAATCCAGGGGATAGCTCAAATCATCTTTTTGCTCTTGTTTAGAAATATATTTTTTTAATTAATGGTCGCATTTCAATATAACATTAAATTGTTTTTCAATTGTACATCTAATTAACGTTATTTATATTCTTTTTTTAGGAATGTATATTCTTTGTATTTTGTATAGTGGAAAATACATCAATATTTCAAAAGGATAATTTGATAAAAAAAATAAAAAAATTGTGTATTGATTCTTTGGTTTATCTGAAGAAGAAGAAGAACGACTAGCATAATAAGGAGTCACCCTAACTAAACTATGAGCAACTACAATGGCTTCTCTTCGAATTAATGTAACATGAGAGATTACTAAATCTGTAGAAAGTTCCAATCATTGATAACTAGGGTTAGGAATAGGCCAGACCGACCTAAATCAGTAGAAAGTTCTAATCTTTAATAACTGGAGTCACCATATTCCCACCTGTACTTGCAGTGAATACAATATCTAAAGCTAGGGTTTTAGTCTGTTTAAGTGATGTCTTGAGAATGCCTCTCAAGTGGGTATTTATAGCCTTATTTGGACTTGGTTTCCCGTGACTTTGGGCCCAAAGCCACGTTTAGAGCGTTCTGGAGCGTTCTAGAGGCTTCTAGAAGCTCTCTGAGGCGGCGCCCCTGTGCAGGTTCACCTAAGGCCTTGCTGGCCCTTATGGAGGGAGATGAGTCCTTTCTTGAGGGTGCCAGGCCCTTCTGGAGGGCTTTGTGCCCTAAATGATAAGATTGATAGTCCATAACCCAACAAGCACGAGATTTCAGACAAGGCGAAATGATTAACTGTTCAGAGTGTTGAAGTTTTTGTAGCCCTACAAGCGCTAGGCTTGAAGAAGCGAGTTGCTTGTCTATGATCTGTGAAGGGCGACAGCCCAACATGTTCGTGGGCGCTAGCCCAACATCTCGAGTATACGAAGTGACTATGTTCTGATGGCTTAGCGTTCCAGGTGGTCTATAGCCCAACAATCACGAGTCTTCGGGACGAGGCGAAGTGATTAACTGTGACATTTTGTAGCCCAACAAGCGTTAGGCTCGAAGAGGCGAGGTGCTTGCCTATGGTCTTTGGAGGGCGATACTGGGAGTGTCAGCGAGATGACGTGAAGGGCGCAATCTATGATGTTTTTCGCAGATTTGGATCGGACGAATGAGATTTGACGACTGTTCACCTTTAGTGACGTGTTCTGATCTGGTCGTCCTCGAAAGTTATGTCCCAATCAAAGTTTGATTGTTTGCGTTTTCCGAGGCTTTTGGTTCCTTAACTCTTCATTTCGCTTCCTTCTTTCCTCATTTTCCTCCAGTACATTTCTTTTTTCCTTTTCCTGTGTGGTCTTCATTCTGGTAGCTTGTTGGCAGCTCTCTATTTCCAAAATTTACCAAGCTTTGTGCAGCTTCTCTACCTCAGGTAATTTTCCTCTTCCTCTCTTCTACTTTTGCGTTTTTAGCTATGGTTTTGATTAGGGAATGTGATGATACAGGAAGGGTAGTTGAACCCGTGTCTGAGGCCGAAAAGAGTAGGTTGTGGATGGATGGCATTAGGCATGCAAAACGGTCGGATGGGTCGATCGATTGGGTAGTGTTTGAGGAGGGGTATTACGGCCATTCGGTTCTTGCGCTTTTCTCTAGTGATTCAGAGAGTGAGAGTGAAGGTAATAGTGCTTCTTCTTATTGCATTTTGCTTTAGGCTTCCTCAGGACCTTTGTGTAGAAGGGGAATTTGTTACCCTATGACGTCCAGTGATTCAGACGGGGAGACGTTCGCAGAGGACGTCATGGCCTCAGAAAGCTATTATACTACTGAAAAACGCGTTGCGTTTTTTCGGAGCAAACTCTGTATCTCGTCTACGGGAAACGAGGGCGATGTGGTTTTGGAGCAATGTCGTCCTGGCGAGAAGGTTTGCCTTCGTCGCCCAAGAGGAGTAAAAGATGAAATATTTCACATGTATGCGGCAGTGTTCAAAGATCTAGGAGTGAGGTATCCCTTTACCCCCTTCGATGTGGATGTTTTGAAAACCTTAAATGTGGCGCCATCCCAATTGCAGCCCAACAGCTGAGCGTTCATTAGGGCGTTCGACATCCTTTGTGATGGGTTGGACTTTCAACCTTCTCTTGGTGTATTCTGCACATTTTATGGGACGAAGGGAGTAAGCAAGTAGTCCTGGGTGTCTGTGAGTGCTCATCCGAATAGGCGTCTTTTTACGTCCTATGCCTCGCATTATAAAAACTGGAGGGAAACTTTCTTGAGGACAAAAGGGGCTAAAGGTTGTGAGGAGGCCACCGTGAAGGTCAATGGCGAGATGAGATTCCCCTTATGCTGGACGAGCAATCCTGCCTCAGTGACGGGATATGAATTTGAGAAGTTAGACAACTACGAGAAGGGTGTCGTTTGCTTTTTGGAGAAGATGTTCCTGTTGAACATCAGAGAGCTGTTAAATAGGGAGGGGGATCATGTGTCCTTAGAGACTTATCTGCGTGAGTTATTTGTTGCTTTCTTTATTTGTGCATATTGTTTGTTGTGACTTTAGTTACGTAGGTATTGACTTTTCCTTTGGTTTTGATTTCGTTCGTTTCAGTGCCCATGGCGCCCATGTCAGTTGCGGAAAGGAAAAAATATATGGAGGAGTTGAAGGCGAAGAAAGCTGCAGAAGGTCATATCGTCAGTGACCCTTCTGGCGTCATCTTGAGGAAGGCGAAGAGAAAGACGGATGTGGCGGGAAATGCGGTGCAGGACGTTGAAGTGGTGACGGCAGCGTTGCCGGAGAAGAAGAAAACCAAGGTGGCGAAGACGGGACCGAGCGAAAAAATTGTTGGGGATGGCGGGGCTGGCGAGACGGGGGAGTCCTTCTCGGGCCATAGCTTTGACTACGAGTCCTACTTGAAAACAAAGATGAGTTTTTACCCGACGGATGTGGAAGCTGGGCGTCAGGGCACTTTCCCTTTGATGATGAGGGACGTAGGCGTGCATTGTTTGCATTCCATTGTCATGTTGGACGCTATGGGGGAAAGGTATAAGTTGGAGATGGAGCCATTGCAGGATAGGGTGAAGGTTTTGGAGAAAGAGATAAAGACGGAGGAGAAAGCTAAAGAGGCCGCCGTTAAGGAGGAAAAAGATTCGTTAAAGGCAGAGTACGATAAGAAGATTGAAATTTTAAAGTAGGACCTGAAGAAACTTAATGCAGAGATTGAGCGTTTGCGGGCGAACTCAGAGGAAGACCTGAAGAGAGTTGCCCAGCTGGAGGCTAAAGTGGAGGAGGCTAAGTTTGAGGCGGCCGACAACTTTGATCGAGGTTTTGAGCGTGCCAAGGAATAGGTCGCTTTGCTTTTCCCTGATATGGATCTTGGCAGCCTGAATCCCTTTAAGATGGTCCAGGACGGGGCCTTGGTGGACGAGCCCTAGAAATTCATGCGGCGCTAATTTATTATGCCATAGTGATGGTTGTTTTTTGCGTTGTAATGATATTTTGTAACTCTTGACAATGTCTCTTTTAAATTATTAATTTAACGTGGTTCTTTAAGGATGCTTGAGAAATACTTAGTAGGATATTTACCTTGTATGTCAGTTTTCTCGTTATTGGCGTTATGATTTTTGTTTTAAGAAAATGATTGTAGACGCCCTATCATTTGTCAACTGTAGACGACCTAGAGCCCTTTTGGGGTTAGGTTTTTTCATTTGTAGATTGTAGACGACCTATAGCCCTTTTGGGGTTAGGTTTTTTCATTTGTAGATTGTAGACAACCTAGAGCCCTTTTGGGGTTAGGTTTTTTTTATTTGTAGACTGTAGATGACCTAGAGCCCTTTTGGGGTTAGGTTTTTTCATTTGTAGATTGTAGACGACCTAGAGCCCTTTTGGGGTTAGGTTTTTTTATTTGTAGATTGTAGAAGACCTAGAGCCCTTTTGGGGTTAGGTTTTTTCATTTGTAGACTGTAGACGATCTAATGCCCTTTTGGGGTTAGGTTTTTTTCATTTGTAGATTGTAGATGACCTAGACCCTTTTTGGGGTTAGGTTTTTTCATTTGTAGACTGTAGATGACCTAGTGTTTCAGTCGTGTTTTATTTTTCGTTGATAATGCAAAACATAAAGTAGAGAAGGAACAGAGTAATCATCTAAGAAAGTAGGGTGCTCTTTTTATAAAATCAAGTAACAATGTCGTAATAGTTATGGCGGCGTGAGAGCTCGCATTTATTTAAAGAAAAACAAAAAAAAAACAAGGAAATCTAAGCAACTAAAATTTCAACTGTAGTAATGACGTAGGTTGACTGTGTTCCATGTGCGTGGGACAGGGTCTCCTTTCAACTCTTCCAACTTGTAGGCTCTGTGTGATAGCTTCTCCCATACTCTATATGGCCCCTCCCAGTTAGGTAGTAACTTGCCTATCCTGGAGGGGGCGACAACCTGACTGAGGACAAGGTCTCCTTCTTTCATTTCGTGTGGAATGACTTTGGAGTTGTAGCGGCGAGCTGCTCGTTGCTTAGCGGTGAATTCCTGGATGTGGGCGGCCTCTCGGATTTTGTCGATCATGTCCATGCCGCATCGTAAACCTGTCTCGTTAGCTAGGTGTATTGGTAACAAAAAGAATCTGTGACTTTGAGAGATGATAATTGAGGTATGTGACCTGCAGAAGAATGGGTTAGAAAGAAAAAATGGGAGTATCGTCCTACCATAAGAAATTATCCCGGCGCCACGTGGGTGTGTCGATCTCTACGGGAAGCATGGCGTCGGCGCCATATACCATAGTAAAAGGTGTCTCCTTGGTGGTCGAATGTGGCGTTGTATGGTAAGACCATAGCACCTGTGCTTTGTGAATGCATTTGCTTTTTGCGGTGAGTAAAGTATATGTTGTATGACTTAGTGTAGAATAACATAAAAAATAGACAATTGTTACCTCATGCAGCTGTTCGTACCAAAGTCTTTTGGCTGCTTCTAGCTTCTTTTTGATACCGTTTAGGATGATTTTGTTGGTTCATTTTGCCTGTCTGTTGGCTAGGGGTGGATGACGGAGACGAATTTTGTTTGGATTCCTAGATTTTTGCAAAATTCGATCACCTTCGCGCTGGCGAACTGGGTGCCGTTGTCTGACACGATGTATTTGGGGAGTCTAAAGCGACAAATGATCTTCTTCCAGTAGAAACGCTTCACACTTTCCGCTGTGATTTTTGCGACGACCTTTTCTTCGACCCATTTTGTGAAGTCGTCCACGCCTACAATAAGGAACTTGAGATGTCCGGCTGCTAACGGACAAAGTCCAACGATATCCACTGCCCATTTGTGGAATGGCCATGGTGAAAATATGGAGGTGAGTTCGCATGTTGGGGCGTGCTTTTTATCTGAGAAACGTTGGCATTTGTTGCATTTTCGGACAAAGTTGGCGCAATATTGCAACATGGTGGGCCAGTAATATCCCGCCCGCAGTAGTTTGGCGGCCAGAGCGCGTCCGCCTATATGGTTCCGGCAGACTGCTTTATAGACTTCTAGAAGTACTAACCTAATTTCATTCTCGCCTAGGCATCTTAACATGGGTGTCGCCCTGCTCATCCTGTAGAGTTTCCTGGAAACCATGGTGTACTTGGATGCTCATTTTTTGATTTGTGATTCTTCTTCATCATTTTTTAGCGAAAAAGAGTCGGTTAGGAATTTGATTAGAGGGGTCACCCATCCTTCCTGTTCATCCTCCTCAATGGCGTTCACCTCCATTGTGTCTGTGCTAGGTGCAGAGAGTACTTCTTGGATCATAGTTTTATTGTTACCTGGTCGTTTGGTGCTGGCGAGCTTTGAGAGTAGGTCTGCTCGTGAGTTATGCTCTCTAGGGACGTAAATCGCTTCGAAAAATTTAAAAGAAGTTGCTTAATTTTGTACCTTTGTCAAGTATTTGATGAGTTGAGTGTCTTTTGCTTGGTATTCTCCTGTAATTTGGCTTGTCACTAACTGGGAGTCATTTTTCGCTCTTAGATTCTCCGCACCCATCTCTTGTGCTAGCATCATTCCGACAATGAGTGCTTCGTACTCTGCTTGGTTGTTGCTGGCTTTGAATTCAAATCAGAGTGATTGTTCGATGAGGAGGTCGCTCATACCTTCTAGTACGATGCCAGCTCCGCTTCCTTTTAGGTTTGAAGATCCGTCCACAGATAGGAGCCAGACGTGGGGTGCGGCTTCTTCAATGGCGCGAGGTGAATTCTACCAAGAAGTCAGCTAGGACTTGAGATTTGATGTTGCGACGAGGGAGAAATTGAACTTCGTATTCTGATAGTTCAATCGCACATCCCACCATTCGCCCGACGAGATCTGGCTTTACTAATACCTGCTTGATAGGGTAATCTGATTTGACGAAAACTCTGTGGCTCTGGAAGTATGGTCGCAGTTTCCTCGCCGTTGTGATGACCGCTAGGGCTAGGCATTCTATCTTTGGATAACGTAATTCAGCTCCTTTGAACACTTTGCTGACGAAATATACCGGCTTCTCTCCTTCTCTTGAATCCTGAACTAAAACAAAGCTCATAACATTGTCTGAGATGGATAGGTAGAGGAACATGATTGACCCTTTCTCTGGGCGGTGTAGCACTGGCGGGCTTGATAGGAAGGTTTTGATTTTTGAGAAGGCTGCTTCGCATTCTGGTGTCCATTCAAATTGCTCATTCTTCTTGATTGAGGCGAAAAAGAGAAAGTCTTTGTCTCCTGCACACTAGAGAAATCTTGATAGTGCCGCTAGTCTTCCTGTTAGCTGTTGTACTTCTTTGATGCTGGACGGGCTTCTCATATCTATGATTGCTTTGCATTTATCTAGGTTTGCCTCAATTCCGCGTTTGGTGAGCATAAAACCAAGGAACTTTCCTGCGTGCATGCCGAAAGAACACTTGGTGGGGTTTAACCGCATGTTATATTTTCTTACCTGTTGTAGTATCTCTTGAAGGTCGTCTGCATGGCTGGAGTGTTGTTTGGTTTTTACGACCAGATCGTCTATGTAGACTTCGAGGTTTCTTCCGATCTGATTGAAGAAGACGGTATCCATCAGTCTTTGAAAGGTGGCGCTGACGTTCTTTAACCCGAAAACATTACCTCATAGTGGTAATTCTGATTGTTCGTCATGAATCCAGTCTTGGGAGCATCTAGGGGATCCATTTTGATCTTGTTGTAGCCAGAGTAAGCATCCATGAATCTTACGGTTCTATATCTTGACACGTTGTCAATCAGATGGTCTATGTTCGGGAGGGGTAAGGATCCTTCGGGCAAGCAGTGTTTAGGTATGTGTAGTCTACGCACATTCGCCACTTCCTTGACACTTTCTTAACTAGGACGACATTGGCCAACCATGTGGGATATTTGATTTCGCTGATGAAACGGGCTTCTTTCAACTTCTGAACTTTTTCATCCACCGTTTTCCTTCTTTTCTCACCTAGCTTTCGCTTCCTTTGGACCACAGGTTTGATTCCTGAGTTGATGGCGAGGTGGTGGCAGACGATGTTGGGGTCGATTTCAGGCATGTCAGAGGGTTTCCATGTGAAGAGATCTAAGTTTTGCTGTAATAGGAGGATTATGGCATGCTCTTCGGCGGACTCCAAGGAAGTTCTTATCTTGGTGGTTTGATGAGGATGGGGACCTATTTGGATATCCTTCAAGTCTTTCCTTCAAGTCTTCAGTGGGCTCAAGGCGCTCTTGTTGATATTCTTCTCTTGGGTCAAGGTCAATCATGTTGACATGCAGGTTTTCTTTGCTACTGGATTTCTTGCTTTGTAGCCTCAGGCTATTGTGATAGCATTCACAGGCGATTTTCTGGTCGCCCCTGATCTTGCATGTTTGGCCGTCGTCTAGAGGGTACTTCATGACGAGGAACTTGGTGGATAAAAAGGCGCCTAACAGGTTGAAGGTGGGGCGGCCTATAATAATGTTATAGGAGCAGGGGGAATTTACCAATAGGTACGTGACTCAGATTGTTTTTGCATTTTTGCCTGTGCCGAAGGTGGTTTTGAGGGTAATGTATCCCCTTACGTGTACTTGTTCCCCTGTGAATCTGGCTAAGGTGCCCTTAAAGGGTTAGAGGTGATCAGGGTCGAGGCCCATCTTCTCAAAGGCGCTGTAGTAGAGGATGTCTGCGGAGCTTCCTGGGTCGAAGAGTACTCTCTTGACATCCCAATTGAAAATCTGGAGGGTGATGACCATAGGGTCGTCGTCATGGGGGATGACGCCTTCATAATTGTAACACCCCAATTTTTTTATTTTAAGTAATCCAATAAAGTTTAATAGGTGTAGTGTGGTGAATGTTATTATTAATGCTGTTTTATTTGAATGTGATGTAAATGCTGAGAGGGTTGAATTATATCGGTGAATTAATTTATGATACGAGAATTTAAAAAAAATATAGAAAGAGGATTGAGAAACAAGTAGAAAAGAGTAGGAGGTGTAGGAAATAGGTTTTTAATAAGTGGGGGAGGGGAAAAGCAAAAGAATAGTGAATAGAAGAGGAAATTTATATGAAGAGTGGCTGGCCAAAATATAAATAAGGGTTTTGGGAAATTAGAAGGGAGTTTTGCTGAATGTAGAAACAGAGAGAAGAGCAGCAGTCAGAGAAAGGAAAACCTAGCTACAATGAAGTCAAGCCAAACCAGAGATTTCAGAGGAATCGAGGTAAGGGGGAGAATCTTTGCACTTTAGGGTATCTTAATATATGATGGGGGGTGTTTAATTCTTAAGATGATGTTTCTGTTATGATGTGAGATTGTGATGAGAGATTGATGATGAACGAAGGTAAAGACGAAGTTGAGTTATTTAAAATTAAGTGAAAACTGGTTTAGGGTTTTTCGAATTGAGGATTGACCAAGAAGAGAATGTGTGAATCGGTAGGTTAATGGAAAATTAGTGTTTGAATGATAGGGTAACCTTAGTGTGATGTTTAGGGACGAATTGGGTGAGTTTGGGGGTCGAAATCGGAGCCGGCGAAGCTCTCATGGTGGAAAATCGCAAAATCTGTGTTCAGATGCTGACAAAATCATGTCACGATTTTGACATCGTGTCATGATTTTGTAGGCAGAAGCAAACCATTTTCTGGGCACAAAATCGTGCCACGATTTGCAGAATCGTGACACGATTTTGGAACAACGTTTGGACCATTTTCTGTTCCGAATTGAGCTTAGGTGTATTCAGAAAAGTTGTGGGTATGGATGTTAGCTTTAGTGTGGCTTTGGAGTGACCTCATTTAGACATCCACAGCTTGAGATATGATCAAACTACTACACATAGGTCAACACGGTTGTGCACTCCTTCCAGGCTTAGGAAAACCAACTCTTCCACCACTTTCTGTTCCGAATTCAGTTTAAGTATCTTCATGAAAGTTGTAGATAAAGATGTCATCTTTTATTTAACTTTGGTTTGAATCCATTTAGACCTCTAGAACTTGAGTTATGATTAAAACATCATGCATGGGTCATGCTGCGTTCTTCATGAAATTTCAGCACAATCTTTTCAGTGAACTTTAAAACATCGATGAAAGCAATAGTTAGTTTAAGCAAGCCGTTAATGTGTGAAGAGAAAGTAAGAATCCTTAAACTACATACCGAAGAAAGGGAGTGTGTTTAGGTATAAATAGAAGTAGTTACCTCAAGATATCGTAAGTCTAATCAGGAACCGGCGATAGTAGCCTATGAGAACCTAACGACGTTAAAGATGATGTGACAATAGGAAATGGAAGACAATGATATGAGGGGAGAGTGGTAGAATAGGTGATGGCGAGAATGAGAGCTCTTTGATAACGACAGGATTAATCCATTGGGGTATTTTTAAAAGGTCTAATAAGGTAAGCTGATTAAGAGAGTATAAAATATGAAGAGATAAAGAAGTGAAAAGAGACGATGATAAGAAGGGATATAACGTAGGTGCTTTCCGAGTAATTGATGAAGTTAAATATAATCTTCTTAAACAAATAATGAGCTTAGGAATATTGTTAAGTTGAAGAGTAAGAGAGTCAAGGTAATTAAGGAACTTACGATGAATGTTAGGTAGGAACATATAAGGTGTGTATTGAGTAGTGAAAAATAATAGGAATAAGGATAGCGGTGAATAAGACGGGAATTGATTAGAAGAGAGCGAGATGAATAGGAAGAAGATAAGAGGTAATAGTCTTAATGTTTGACGATAATAATAATGACCGGTATCGAGAGAATAAAACCTTAAATTATAATGAAGTTTTAGTGAGGAAAGTTGCTGACGTAGAACGTATCGATAAGGTGAGATAATAACTTTGAATTAGAATGAAGTTAAGATTAGGGGAATGGTCGAGGTTATAGATGACGACAAATGTGAGACGGGGATTAAGGTATAAAGTCGTAATAATGAGAGGGATAAGTAGGAAAGAGTTATTGACGATGGTGAGGTGAAACCTAGTTGTATAGAGAGGAGACGTTATATGTAATGTTAATGGAGAAGTAAACATCTTAAAACTAAGAAGGAGGAATAGGGTGTGCTATCAGGATAAAATATCTAGAGAGCCTAGAATAGACGAGAGAATAGAGCATGTTCGTAAGATGAATAATAAAATAAAATAGAGGGTTGTTGACATAGAAACGAGTCGTGCTTAAGGGTTGGATTGATGAGGAGATAATGTAGAGATATAGACGGTAATAGAGAGTAATGATGAGGAATCATATGACTATGACAAAGAGTGATGACGATTGATATTATATACAAGTGTATGGATAAATATGATGAGAAATGATGATACTTGCGTTAATATGATGATGAGAGTGATGATGTTTATATTATAATGATGATGAGAATGATGATGTCTATATTACTATGACGATGAGAATGATGATGTATATATTATAATGATGATGAGAATGACGATGTCTATATTATTTTGATGATGAGAATGATGATGTTTATTTATGAAGACGATGAGAATGATGACGGTGTGTTTTGCATTGATGTTGTGCATATTAGGGAGAGTCTTGCATTTATGTATGTGAATTCATGATGACATGATGATGTGTAATACATGATGAGTCTGTCCCCATGCATGCATATAGAGTCGTGTCTAGGAATTATGAAGATGAAATGACGATGAAAGTCTTGTAACATATCTCTGGCAATTTATGACGACGAAAGTCCAGTAACATATCTCTGGCAAATTATGACGACGATAGGTGTGGTACCACATTCATATAGGTCTTAGGGTGAGTTCATATGCATTTAAATGATGATACTTATACTTGGTGTTTTTAAGTGTGAATTGAAAGAGATGATGATATGTATGATTAGTTGAGAAGAATATAATAAATGTCGATGATCATATGGACAGAATATTGTTATTGTTGTATTATAATGTTGTGCATGCTTTTCCCTAATATTATGTTACGGCAGAATTTCTCACCCCTTTGTTGTTGTTGTGTTGTTTTCTTTGTGGTGATTGTACTCCCGGGTACAGACACTCAGTTTGAGGAAGTTTAGCTGTGGGACAACTTAGAAGGTGGAGATGGAATACGTCTTCCGTCTAGTTTTCATTTTATTTAGTAATCTATTAAGCATGTAGTCGCTACGAGCTCTGATTCTTGTAACACCAGGGTTGGGGTTGACGTTGAAATTAATTTGTTTTTAAGTCGAGAACTTGGAAATATTGTCATTTCTATTTTTGATGTAGAATAACAAGGATAATCAATATTAATGAAATCAATGAAATGTTTTCTGCTGATGAAATTATTATTTAAAGAAAGTGTTTATGTTATATGTGATATATTGACGAGTTTTGTAACATCCTCTTTATTAAATATATAATTATTATTTAATAGTTATCGTCGGGAAATATGGTGTTACAATAATCACTAGCGGAGAAGGTGATCTCAGGTTCTTGTTCAACTGCAGCGGTGGCATTGTTGTCCAGAAGCATAACTTGTCGCGCGTATCTCTTCCGAGAGGCACTGGATTCGCCCCACCGGCAAATCCTCTAGAGATGGTGTTCAAGGTGTGTCTTTCTTCGTTCTTGTCTTCTACTTTGTTCCTGCTTGGTTCCTTTAGGCGTCGCCGATTTTCATCGTGACTATCTTTTACGTATCCTCGGAGCCTTCCGTTTTGTATCAGCTTTTCGATCTCGTTTTTTAGATGGATGCAGTCGTCGGTGTGGTGGCCCTTGACTCTGAGATATTTGCACCACGCGCTATTGTGAGGTCCCATTATTTCTCCTCTTGGTTCCGGGGGGTTGGGAATAAGCTTTGAGTGATAAATGTCCTTCCATATGTGCTCTCGGTGAGTAATGAGTGGTGTGTAGGTGTCGAACAAGTGGCGAGGGCATGGTCTTTCTTGCCGTTTGAAAGTTCCCCTATCTCTGGCGGGCGGGGGGTAATAGTTTCAGTGGCTGTCTGTGCTACTGAGTCCTCGCTCCTTTGAGTCTCGTGCTTTTTTCTCTGCATTGCTTTCTTCTCCTTTGATGTAGCATTCGGCCCTTGACATGATTTCTTTCATTGAGTCTGTCGGATTATGTGCGAGTGACTCGTTGAATTGGCCCGCTCGTAATCCGTTCTGGAAAGCTCCTACGAACAGTTCTTGGTTAGGATTGATGACCTTGATGGTGGCGTCATTATACCTGGCGAGGTATTCTCCGAGGGATTCATTCTGTCCTTGACGAACATTGAATAGGCTGGTGGACGAGACTTTGCGGTGTCGACTGGCGGAGAATTAATGTACCCGAGGATGGAGAAACGAGGAAGGTTCATGTACCACCTGAGGGCGGCGTCTTTTAGGGTTCCTGCCAAAAGTTTGCATTTGAGGGAATCGGCGGCATGCTCGACGGGATCACTTTGAGGGCGGCATGCTCGACGATGATCGCCATCTGGGTGTTGGTGGAGGTGACATGCTCGACGGGATCACTTTTCCCTCGAAGGAGGCGAGCGATGGCGATTTGAAGTTCTCAAGAACTGGCGAGCCCCAGATTTTGGCTGAAAGTGGTTGAGGGTCGGGTTCATCCAAGTCGCCATGTTGGGACTCGTCGCGATCCGTGTGTTGTTGTTGCATGGTGTCCATGGATGTCTGGTGGGCATCGTTGCGATCGATCAACTGTTAGATCTATTGCTGCATGGCCTCCATGGCGTTAGGTTCGCTCATCGTGGAGGTGAGGGGTTTTGTGTTTCCAAATTGCAGTTTTAGGGTTACGATGTGGAAATGGTGTTTCCTAAATCGCAAAAGTGGTGTGTACGATTCAGGAAGTAGTCCCAGACCGCAAGGAAGGTTTGTTGCGGTCTAAGAACGGCTCTAAATCACAAAAGGCTTACGATTCAGAGGTGCGGCTAGATTAGTTTTACCGTAGCCCCACGGTGGGCGCCAACTGTACTTGCAGTGAGTACAATATCTAAAGCTATGGTTTTAGTCTATTTAAGTGATGCCTTGAGAATGCCTCTCAAGTGGGTATTTATAGCCTTATTTGGGCTTGGTTTCCCGTGACTTTGGCCCCACGTAGCTTGGGCCCAAAGCCACGTTTAGAGTGTTCTGGAGCGTTCTAGAGGCTTCTAGAAGCTCTCTGAGGCGGCGCCCCCGCCGGGTTCACCTAAGGCCTTGTTGGCCCTTATGGAGGGCGTTGAGTCCTTTCTTGAGGGCGTCAAGCCCTTCTGGAGGGCTTTGTGCCCAAAATGATAAGATTGATAGTCCACCACCCCTATTGATAACTACACCAAATCATACACATTTATTGATAGAAAAAATGACATTTATGTGAAACTTATGGAGCCTTTAGTTGTTATCAGATTTATTAATAGGCTTAATTGCACTTTTGCCCCCTATCTTTTTTCAATTGTGCGATTTTGCTCCCCATACTTTTTTTGAGCGATTTTGCACCCTATCGCTTACCCCCTTTCTGATTTTGTAGCCCCTCATGTGTTTTTTGCTGATGTGTTGAATTTTGCTGATATGTCTTCATTAAATGCTTGTCATGTGTGTAATTTGTATTTTTAAAAAAAAATCATAATTGAAATAATTGAAGTTGGAGGTCAGCGGTCACTTGGTGGGGGCATTTTTTATTCATTATTATCGGGCCAATTTTGTCCTTTTAAAAAAACTAAGGGGCAATTTTGTCCAACATAGTCAGCACCACCACCGTCACCCGCCATCCTCAACCTCAAATCTCACTACCACCACCGTCGTCACTATCCCGACCCTTAAATCTCACCACGACGTCGTTGTCCTCATCTCAAATCTCCCCACCATCGTCCTCTCCACCCTCCTCCCACCACGTGTATCACCATGACCCTCCTCCTCGGTCGCCGTTCTCTTCTCCGACGACATCATTTTACCCATCACACCGCCGGATTTACTCAGATTCGACCTTTCTCACCACCACCACCTTGCGATACTCATCCTCATTCAGATCCGTCCATCCTCACCACACTCAACGCCGCTCAGATCCGTACTCCGATCCGACGTGGATAGTGAGAGCCTTAGTGAGAGAGCTCTGTGTGAGAGTTGGAAAGAAACTGGAATTGGAATTGAAATTGGACAAAAATTGAAAGTGATATTGAAAATTGAAAGAGAGAATCATTGTGACCACTAACCTCCAACTTCAATTATTTCAATTTTGATTTTTTAAAAAATACAAATTACACACATGACAAACATTTAATGAAGACATGTCAATAAAATTCAACACATCAGCAAAAAAACACATGAGGGGCTACAAAATCAGAAATGGGGTAAATGATAGGGTGCAAAATCGCTCAAAAAAAAGTATGGGGTGCAAAATCGCACAATTAGAAAGATAGGGGGCAAAAGTGCAATTAAGCCTTATTAATATAATGAATATCACACACACAAATGTCCGTTTATGTTATCCTCAATTACTCATAGAAATTAATATTCTCAATTAGGGGCAGATTTACCTCTCTTTTTTGATTCTACTAGAAATATGACCCGTGCGTTGCACGGGTTTGACTATAATTTTCTTTTAATGTATTAAAATTAAAAAATTTGCTAGTTCGTCTTTTGGATTATTCTTGGATTTTTAAAAAGATAAATATTAAAATATTTTTAACATTTTTCCTTTTTCAAGTGAATATAAAATATGAAGAGTAGATAAAAATTACTTTTAACATTGATGATTATGGGTCATTCACCTTTATTAGAGAAAAAATTTTATTATTAATTTTTATCTACTCTTCATAATAACTTCTTTTATTATTAATTTTTTGGGGTTTGGTTTATATTCCCTTAAAAAAATTATTTTCCCTTTATTTTTATATATTTTTAGATTTTAGAAAAAGTTGTGAATTATAATTAGATATTATCAATTTTTTATTCTAAATTTAGTCAAATGAATTATTTTATTTAAAAAAACTGAAATAACTCAATTAAAAAAAAACAATGACTCCTTCACATGTATTATTCAAACAATTTATGACAACACAGTTTTTAGTAAAAAAATAATAATTATTCTTATTAATCCTTTTTACGTAAATTAATTTTTATTAAAATCTAATTTGATTATTTATCGTATCACTATTTAATATTCAACATATATGATTGGATGCACATTATTCCTAGCATGTTTAGTGCTAAGTACAAAACAACTTTTATTTTTACAAAGTAAAATATAACTTTCTAATTAGAATAAAAATATTTTATTTACAAAACATATTTATGTTTTGATCGCAAATAAAACGTTCTTATGAATTGATGTGTTATTTCATCATTTATATGCATTGGTCCAATCACAACTATAATCAAAGCAATTGGGACCCTATTTTGCCTTCAACCACCTATATAAGAAGGGTATATATTACAATATATGCTAAATACTTACGTTATTCAAATCATAATTTTAAAGTTGGATAATTTTTAATATTATAAATAAACGATAATTTAGATTGTATTTAAACACACACATTTAATTTGTCTTTAAATTTTAAATAGATAAAATGATATTTTACGTCAAATCAAATAAAGAAAATAAAAGATACTTAAATCATAAGGATGAATGATTACATCTTTTCAGTGACGTAACTGTTCATTTGTTGAGTTGCACACTTAAATTATTTGTTTAAAAGTACCCACAAATGAATTTTTAAAAATTCCTAGCAATTAAATAGTTGTTTTAATTCTTCTCTCTTAAATCCTCCTTTTAAATGAAACTCTTAAAGTCCACTTTCAAATTCATTGGTTAATATAGTTATTGTTTTGGGCTTCGGCCCTCTTTGTAATAAAATAATAAATAATAGAGTTTTTGTTAGCTACTCTATTAGATAGAACAATAGAGTTATGAAACTTTTTTAGATGTAAAACATTATGACAATGTTTTCTTATGGTGAACCTTTTTTAGATGTTACACATTATGACAATGTTTTTTCCAGGGACAATTGAATTTAATTTACAAATAAATTTGCTAAATACAAATAAAAAAATGTGTCACTTATATTGGTCTTGATATAAGAAACTTTTTTTTATAAACATGATTCAAATTAATAACAAAAATTAATTCACCTTATGGCCTTCTTTTTTCTTAATTTAAGTTATAATAATTTTTATGAGTATAGAATATAAATAATAAGTTATTAGAAATTGAATAGGATGATTACTTATTGTAATCAAAGGATAAATACTTATAAATCATACTAATTGAATTATTATACATGAATTTGAACAAATCAAACTAATTGAATTAAATTTATTTAGAAATCATAAATTCAATTTTGAAATTGATTTAGTAATTTGATTCGAAAATCAATTTACTAATTTGATTCGAAAATCAATAATTAGTAAAACAATAAGATATAGAATTTCCTCAAAAATAATAATAAGATACACTCTACTACTCAAGGTGACATTGTTTCTAGTTAATGTGGATTATGGAATGTTTACATCATGCAATTATGTCAAAACCTTGAGGTATATGATGGGTGTCAATTTAATGACGTGCTCTAAGTATTAGAAGGCCATAAGGTGAATTAATTGTGCTATTTTTAAAACTTAATAAGAATTTAGATAATGGGAGTTATGTTATAAAGAAAACTTTGTAACTTAAATTTGATAACATTATTTGATAAAATAAAAGATAGTCATAAGCTTTTTTTAAGGAGTCACGTCACCATAACTTTTTCAATGCATTATTAGATATAATAAGGGATAGTCATAAACATTTTTCGAGGTGTTACATGAGCACAATTCTAGCCTAAAAAAGACTCAAATTTAGTTTATATATATAGATAGATTAAAATGCAATTTTAGGTGTTTTTTAATATATAAAAGAATACACAATATTTTATTAAATTATTTAGTCATACACCTTATTAGAGGTGTTACATCAACACAACGCTAGCCCAGAAAAGACTCAAATTTAGTTTATATAGATAGATTGAAATGAATTTTAGGTGTTTTTCAATATATAAAATAATACAATACTTTATTAAATTATTTATTTTAAACATTAATATTACAATTACCTCTAGGATTTAATTAAATTATTATATTTAACTTCATATTTCTAGGTCGGACGTGATTATCGGAGTTTGAACCCCGCTACCTCCACTCATGTTTGAGTTTATAGTGACTTTATCATTTCGTCTATAAAAAAAAGTGTATGGATTCATACAATGCAGGAGTGGATAAACATTTTTATGTATTTTTTTTGTTTATTTGTATAAATAATAAAAAAGACTACAAATTGTTTATAATGAAAAGTAAAATATAGGGAAAAATAATTGTTTAATGATTCTTTTTTTCCTTCATGAAATATACATGCCAAACAAAACGATTTGATAAAGTTGAGAACAACGACATACACATATCTATTAAAATGTTTTTTTTACTAATATCTACTAAAATGGTGTTCCACCGTTTAATTAGAGCTTACATGAGACCTTGTTTAATCACATGGATTATGACTGGTAAAATAAAAGAACCACATCATTATAATAAGCACAAAGAACCTCATAATTATGTGTAGATGTCTGTTTCCAGACTTCACTAATGAAAAAAAGATTATTTATGATGTAAAGTACATATAGATCTGAATACAACACAAATATGTTAAAAACTTCACTAATGAGCAAAAGATACACTCATACACCGAATTTGCAAAGTACATATAGATTTGAATACAAAAAAATATGTATAAGATTACCTTGCGAGTTAGGTTAAAAGAGTTGAGAATGCCGATAAGCAAGAAGAAAGTTTGATCCTCTCCTCTAATATAATAATATAGATCTATATATGTGAATTGTGATATATTTAGATAAAACCAATGACCTCATTCTCTATGGAAACCTCCCCCCCTTCATCTCTCAAAAACAAAAATCTCAAATTTTACAATCCAATCAAATGTGTAGCCACCTCTTTTCCTTTTCACCTCTGCAAATTCAATTATTCAGTCAAAGCAACAACAAATTCAAATTTAAAAATTATACAATGAATATTCCTTCCAAAAAAATTATACAATGAATATAAAAATGAAATGCATCAATGGAGTCTATAAGTTAGAGCTCAAAATAAAAATAATAAAGAAAGATAGGATTTGAGGGAAAAAAAAGAGAGGTTGAGTGAGCTCCCCATTACCTCTGCTAGAACCGCCACTTCCTTATATATACTCCTTCGGCTCTTTCCGTTTAATGTCTCTATATTTTCTCTTTTGTTTCTTTTAATTTAATTATTGTCTTAACTTTGTATTAGAATTTGATAAGTTCATACATTTTTTTACATGGATATTATGGTGGGATTTATTAATTATAGTATACATCCTTCAAAATAAAATTAATTATAGTATACCAATGTTGGTTATGAATAACATATTCCATAAAATTTAAATTAAAGCACAACAACTCTTGGTCTTCAACTCTACATCTAAAAAAGAAATTTATTCGAGAAGGTGTTTCTATGAAAGGTTATCACGGAAGAAAAAAAACTTAAGCTTGACACTAACCTTTCATATGTAAAATGCTTATATATAGATAATTTCATTAAAATCGAGCATTAATATATATATATAGATAGATTGGCATCTTTCTTTATAGTATATCTTATAGTTTACAATGTTGAAGCATTTTGAGAGATGCCACATCATCACAAAAGACTAATTTTGAAGAGATTGTGAGACTGTTATATAGAGGTGTCACATAAGCAGAATTCATGCCAAAGGATAACTAAAGTTTGTTTTACGAAAAGAAGAGGATATAGAAGATAGATAGATTGGTGCACCTCTTCACCTTTCATTAAAAATTCACTCGGCAAGATGTACTCAATGAGTTAGTAGTTATTTTTTCCAAATTAAACGGAAGTTATAAAAAAAATAAATTGAAATCAATAAATTTGTAAATGACAGATGAAAAAAACTTAAAAAAAAAAGAGCCACTTCTCTATGGTACTAACTACTAAAAAAAGAAATATTAATAAAACACATTTGTCCAAAAAAAAAGTACTACACGTACCATATAATCAAATAACCACAATTTTCAACTATACTTTTAAATATAATTTTATTATTGTTGTTGTCGTTGTTGTTATTATTATTATTATTATTATTATTATTATCAAATTTTTTTTACAAAATTATTATTATCATTATCATATCATATTCCCTTAATTAATGGATAGTGGAAGGAGTTACAAAGCTCACTCAATTATGAGTTACATATTTAAGAATTATAAGAATGAACACATGTATATATTTAGTACTAAATAGATGGGAAATAGGGAAAAAGAAAAGAGAGAGCCACATGGTGAATGCTTAGAAAATTTGTTAGAGAAGGGGACATTGGTGAGGTGACATGTACGCAAAGTGTAGAAATAATACGAATGTTATAACTCCTATATATATATATATATATATATATATATATATATATATATATATATATATATATATTCCTATCTGAATAAAGACCGTATGTTTTTTTTATCTAAAAGAAAAGCATATAATTTTAGATAGATTATATCATATAGAAGTTACTAATTCGGTGCATATAGTAATTTGCACTAAAAAAATATGGCAATGAAGCACAAAAATAAGGGTGATATGGATTGACATATTTATAAGCACAAATAGACAACATGTTAATTTATATAAGGGTTGGAAAAAGTGATGGGTTACCTGAAGAAGCAACAGCAAGTACTATCTTACCTGGACAAAATTGAAAACTCGTATTCCATTATTGGTTTCCTCTTAAGCTTCTCATTTTTCCCTTGTGTTCATATGATGTTTCTCCTCCACTTTGCTTTCCCATTATTTCTTCTTCCTATTCATAAAATCCAAAGTAAAAAAATCAGAATCTAAAACAACAAAATCGGGAGAAAGAATATGTGATTTGAAAAAACAGAGAAAGATCTGAATCAACAAAGAACAATAGATACAAAACCAATGGATCCACTGCATCTGAATCTCAATCTCTAAAAATTTGTAACATGGATTCACCTTATGCTTTGATACGCGATCATCATTTTCCTTCTCATCCTCAAGACCAATGGAAGAAGCCTCTTTGTTGATAAAATTAAACAATTATGTAACTTTGAAACAACGAATAAACTATGAAAGTTGTTAAAAAAAAGAACCAAATAAGAAGAAATGGAAGGAAAAGAATAAATAAAATGTTAAAGAAGGATAAATAAACGTTACTAATTGAGGGAAAATGAAAGAGTAAGTGGTGGTAATTAAAGGTTACCACTAATTGAGAAAATGAAAGAGTGAGTGATGGCTAGTTATTAAGGGAATATAATAATAATAATAATAATAATAATAATAATAATAATAATAATAATATTAATAATAATATAACAATAATAATAATAATAATAATAATAATAATAATAATAATAATAATAATAATAATAATAATAGTAGTAGTAGTTAAAAGTATAGTTGAAAAGGTTTGATTATTTAATTATATGGTACGTATATATGGTACTTTTTTTTTTACAAATGTTTTTTGATTAATATTTCTTTTTTCTTTTAGGAGTTAGTACCATTAGATATTAAATTCATATAGAGGAGGTTATGTAACTCATATAGTGAATATGAAAAATTATACACTAAACTTTTCCAATTTTTAGGCACTAATAAAAAATCTTGAGTAATTGAAGGAGTTACACAAATTAATTGACAATTACATAGAAAAGAAGTCAATAAAGAAGAATTTGAAGTTACATATTAAAGAACTATATAAATGAATATATAAGTAAATATTTATTTAGTAAATAGATGAAGGGAAAAAGAGAGAGCCACATGGAATATATATGAGAGATTAGTTAAAAATGAGGAACATTGGTGAGGTGACATGTAAGCAAAATGTAGCTTAGAATACATGTAGATAGAGAAATTATGTAACTTTGAAACAACGAATAAACTATGAAAGTTGTTAAAAAAAGAACCAAATAAGAAGAAATGGAAGGAAAAGAATAAATAAAATGTTAAAGAAGGATAAATAAACGTTACTAATTGAGGTAAAATGAAAGAGTAAGTGGTGGTAATTAAAGGTTACCACTAATTGAGAAAATGAAAGAGTGAGTGATGGCTAGTTATTAAGGGAATATAATAATAATAATAATAATAATATTAATAATATAATAATAATAATAATAATAATAATAATAATAGTAGTAGTAGTAGTTAAAAGTATAGTTGAAAAGGTTTGATTATTTAATTATATGGTACGTATATATGGTACTTTTTTTTTTACAAATGTTTTTTGATTAATATTTCTTTTTTCTTTTAGGAGTTAGCACCATTAGATATTAAATTCATATAGAGGAGGTTATGTAACTCATATAGTGAATATGAAAAATTATGCACTAAACTTTTCCAATTTTTAGGCACTAATAAAAAATCTTGAGTAATTGAAGGAGTTACACAAATTAATTGACAATTACATAGAAAAGAAGTCAATAAAGAAGAATTTGAAGTTACATATTAAAGAACTATATAAATGAATATATAAGTAAATATTTATTTAGTAAATAGATGAAGGGAAAAAGAGAGAGCCACATGGAATATATATGAGAGATTAGTTAAAAATGAGGAACATTGGTGAGGTGACATGTAAGCAAAATGTAGCTTAGAATACATGTATATAGAGATCAATTCCAAAATTGAATATAGTGCAAAGTTAGTTTTCAAAAAAAAAAATATAGTGCAAAGTTATTAAAAGAAAAAAAATATAGTGCAAAGTTATTAAAAGAATTTACAACCATACATTAAACAAATTTATATTATTTAAATTCAAATCAATAATATTTAATGGTTTTTAATTAGAACTTTTATACCAATCATTACTTTTGACTGCTTTTATACAAATTCATTTATACTAATGATTCAATGCTTATACAATATTCTGAAATAGTATTTTTCTAAAATATTTATTAATTGACCAAGAATGCTATGAAATTTATAAATTAAGAACCCTAATACTTTTCATAGTCCATCACAAACAAAAGAATGAATCCCTCAGCAAACTTTTTTTTTTTTGAACAAGCCAAAATGGAATATATTAGAAACCAAAAAGTCCCTCCTAGCACAAGGCGTGCCAGAAGAAAACTCAAAGCAAACAATCAGTTGTCAAATCCATACAAAAAGAAAACCAAAAAACACTTAGTCGATACCCAGACAAGCAAGTGGGTTCGACCACCACAAATGAGAGCACAAACCAAGGTTCACATGTGAGGCCTTCAGCCACCAAAAAGAATTAATTTTAACTTTATCCAGCAGTTGTTGAACAGTGCTTGACGTCGCCCTGAAAATGCGATTATTGCGTTCGGTCCATAACACCCACACACAACAAAGCCAAATAAGATGAAGAAAAGAGCGACGAGCACGCAAACTGCCAGAAGAATGAATGAATTGGATAAGATGATCAGTTATGGACCGCGGATCAGCCGACGAAACACCAATCCAAGACCTAACCAAATCCCACAAAGGTGAAGTAACGGGACATTCGAGAAACACATGAGGAACCGTTTCCATACCCCCGCACCCTAAAGCACAAAATTGGGAATCATGAGGGATGATGTTACGCTTTACCAGACCATCCTTAGTCGGCAACCTGTTACGGAGAAGCCTCCAAGCCAAAACAGAGACCTTCAGAGGCACCTGTTTGTGCCAAATATAATCAAGAGTAGCATCCACAACATTAGACACCTGTGTCGTAAGAAGATTATAAGCAGCCCTTACAGAGTAGCCGCCACTAGGATCATGCCGCCATCGCCAAGTATCTGAAATGTTAGAAGACAAAGAACAAACCGAAAGTAAAGTAGTGCATTCCCCAAACAACTCCTCCTCCCACGCCCTCAACTGACGGCGCCACTGCCACGCCCCCCCTCCAACCTCCCACCCCAACGCACACATACTCGCAACCGAGCACGACATGTTAGAAGCCAAGTCGAAAAGCCGCGGGTACTTCACACACAGTGGAACCCCATCTAGCCAAGGATCCGTCCAGAAAAATGTATCCACACCAGAGCCAACCCTCCGCACGATACTATCAACAAACCAACCTCCGCCAACAAGATCCACCCCATTCCGAATTTTAGAAATCTCCCGCCACCACAAAGAACCACTCCGGCCCCCATCCGCCAACCTCCCTGCCTCCTCTCCATACCTAGCAACCAACAGCAAACTTATTTTTGTTGTTGATCACCATTTGTTTTCTTTTTTTTCGCATGGCTTTTCAAAGACTTCTAGCCCCAAATTGTACAAAAATGTATGCAAAGATGCTGGAAAAGACGATGAACGTTGTTTGAAACTTCTTGAACCCTACCCTCAAATAACATCAGCCAAAGACAATTTTACCCTTTGCAAGTCAATCTTAAAGATGGCAATAAACAAGTCAACAGAAGCCCAAGATCAACTCAAAAATTTGATGAACAAATATCCTTCCTCACAAGTCATTAAAGATTGTGCTCCCATCTATTACAATGAATTAGTTAACTCGTTTTGGTCTGCGTTAGATGAATTGCATGATCATCCAGAAACTTCAAGCTATGATGCCAAAGTTGCTGGGGATGGACCATACCTCTGCCAAACTAACTTGGTTGATGAAAAAAAAGTTAATACTTCTATTTCTACATTGAATGATAATATGCAGTTTCTTAGTTTTGTTGCATTTCTATCCACAAACTATCTTCTTCCACAATAATATATGTGGTTTTTGTTGTTATGTTGGCTAATATTTGATTTTAAACAATATGTTATATAAATTAATAAAAGTGTATTAATCTCAACAATTTTTACCTTGTATTGATTCTTTTTTTAGAACCTTTGGCATCAAAATATATTTTTTTCCACTCACACATAAGGATGGCAATTGGGTTTATACCTAATGGATATTTGGAAAAATACACAAAATGAGCAGTGTAAAGATTTGCACCATGAATATACCATACTACAAGTCGGAAATTTGAAGATACTTCAACATCTCCAATTTATATTTGCTCTCCAATTTTATTTTATTTTTGACCCAACTCTTGAATTTTCTTCATACTTTAAAAAATGTTGTTTTATTTATTTTTTATTTTCAACACTATCAAAAATAGATTTCTTTATATATGTGACAAAATAAGCATTTGATATTTATCTTTCTCATTCTTCTTCACAAATAAAATTATTCAATAACTTCAAGTTCTAACCAAGAAAATACTTAGAAAAGTTACTAATAGAGTATGAAGTTAAAATATAATAACATGATTTGAGTGTCATATTGTTTGTAAAGGTGTGGTGGTTCTATGGTGTAGTGGTTAGCACTCTGGACTTTGAATCCAGCGACCTGGGTTCGACTCCCGGTAGGACCTCTTTATTTTAATACTTTTTATTTTGTGAAAAAAATATTGATTGTGAAGGTGGTTATGAAAGTTGTTTTAATAATTTGGGATTGTTTTTTGCTAATAGTAGTTTGAGATTGTTTATTTTAAGAGAAAAGTTTAGTGCCATAAAAAAACTATATACATAGAAAAAATTTCATTGTGAAAAAAAAATTAAAAAATTGATATACATAGCATATTTCCTTATTAATACTTTTTATTTTGTAAAAAAAAAATATTGATTGTGAAGGTGGTTATGAAAGTTGTTTTAATAATTTGGAATTGTTTTTTGCTAATAGTAGTTTGAGATTGTTTATTTTAAGAGAAAAGTTTAGTGCCATAAAAAAACTATATACATAAAAAAAAATTCATTGTGAAAAAAAAAATTAAAAAAATTGATATACATAGCATATTTATACGGTTTGGATTTTCATAATAATTTTCTGTGTCCTCTAACCAAATTATCACTTATTTTAGGTGTAGTTTTATACATTGTCCAATAGATTGACCAAATTTTTATTTTCATATATCAATACTCTTATTTAAACATATAGTTTTCAATTTTGTAGTATACTAGATCCTTTATCAAAACAAACTGAACCTAGAGGTTAGTTCAAACAATATGGCGCACGGTACATTAGTAAGGTTTTAAAGAGCTTACACTAGACTTACATGTACTATATCCCGTTTTTACATTTATTTTTTTGTAAAAAAATAATAATAATCCATTTTCACCTCTTTCTCTTCTTCTTTTCACCGAGCATCATAGAAATCCATGAAAGCAGGCACAACTTCACAACACCACCAGCAGCACCAAGGGGAGCACAAGTAACATTATGACAGGGACTCCCATATTCAATTTGAAACCTATTACTATGTCCACAAAATACACTACTTGGTTCAAAAAATTTACGCTCAAACTCTCCCCTTCCGATCCAGTTACACAGCCATTGCTAACATTTTTGTTTCCAATCGTTGTTAATTTATAATTTGAACTCTGAGGTAAAGCTTATATCGGAAAAAAAAATTGCGTGATTAATACATATAAAAAGATACACACAATAATAAAGAAATTATGGTTCTTTCAAAAAAATAAATAAATAAAGAAATTATGGTCGAACCGCTTAAACCATAGCCTTTCAAGAAAACTAGATCAAAGCGGTAACAGAACGAAAAACACGTTTGGGAGATTGAGATCCGAAACTTTTATTGTTTTGTTGGTGGTTGACCTGCGAAAACTAGATCTGATACTTTCATTAATTATTGGTTGTGTTATTGATTGGAGTTGGATTGTTCTTGAATGTGATGTTGAGTTTTGGATTTTGATTCTGTAATTTATTTGTTTCTTCTCAAAATCGTTTAGGGCAGAAGAGCTGAGTGAAGGAGATAGAGAAAATAATATGATATAGGTGGTCTACTACAATACAGTGTGGAACACTTTGATCTATTGTTGAAAGTCACTTGCGCACGGTATGCAATATGATGTCCTTGCGCACAGTAGAAGGCACCTTAGTTCAATAACAACTCTTCACTCTTTCCTTCTATTCATATGATACTATGAAAGACATTTTAAGATTTTTTTTCTTTTTGATGAATGAAATTTTAAGATCTTATTGGGTGATTATCATTAGAGATGTCAAAAATGGGCCGGGTTAATGGGCCGGCCCATTAGCCCACATTTTAGGGCCGGGCCAGACCTCAAAAAGCTAGCCCAAAATGCACTCGGGCTTTTTTGGCCCTAGCCCATTTGGCCCATATAAAAATGGGTCAGGCCGGGCTGGCCCATCGGACTTCGGGTCAGCCCATTATCTATATTTCCATTTGATTTTTGTTTAAAAACACTTTTTTGAAAAAATTATCAACTAATTTAAAATTTATTAATAAAAATGAATGAATTTTGCTCAAAGTTTTAAAATTCTAAAGTTTATAAATTATTAATTTGATTCAATTGAAGGAATAATCTAGAATTTAATTAATATTCAATGTTAATGTAAAAATTATTTACAATTCTATATACATCCAATCATGTTTTAGCAAAAAGATAATTGTGAGTAACTAATATATAAAAAAGAGTGAATAAATTAAAAAAAGAAAACTAAACGGGTTGGGCGGGTCTGGCCCATGGCCTACGCAGGCCGGGCTGGGCTCTAGAATATGTGGCCCAATTATAAATGAGTTGGGCCAGATTGGCCCATTTATACACTCGGGCCGGTCCGGGCTGGGCCGGGCTAGCCTATTTGACATCTCTAATTATCATTAATTAAAATACATGTTAATAATGTACATATTAGTACCTTGTAATAAAAAAAGTTACATATTCCCTTCAAAAAAAAAGCTACACATTAGTACCTATAGTTTATGACTAATCAATTGTTTTTAGCGCATTTTCAGATTTGAACCCTGGACCTCTTAGTTAAAACTCTTTCAGTGTCTCTCCACTCACCAACAACCGAGATGTGAGTGGCATGTGTTAATATATGGAAAAATTAATTAAACTCCTGTGTGAGTGGTTTTGCAACCTCAGCTCCACTAAACAAAATAAGATATGCTTAAAGTTCAACTAAAGATCAAAACTCAATCAAAAAACAATAAAAACACTAAAGATCAAAACTCAAATGAATAAAATAGAAAAAGTATAGGATCAAGTTCCAAGTGACTTCCAATACACGTGCAACAAATCAATATACAAAACCATAACCAGGTTAGGAATCAATGCTGTAAATTTTGGCTCAACTACCGTGGGACAGTCAGCTTCTGAACTTCAAGTAAAGAATGCACATCCATATGTTACAACATTTCAGACATTACTTGTCAACTTTCAATACTTGGGCCTGCTTTTGCCTTTGAGTAAATACCAACTTCATGATTAGCTGAGCTTCCGGTAAACAGCTGTGAAGGATATATTCCGGCTTTCCTCACCTTGCCTGGAAATTCCTTGCTTAAATTACCTCTCAGAGAAAGGTTTTTTCTTATGCGATTTCGATTAAGTAGGAACATTGGATTGTGTGGCGGTGCATGAAGTGCTCCTTCAACACAATCGTCTGATTTAAACTTAGGAAAACTATTTCTCAATCTTAAAAAACCTCGTTGATCAGGGGAATATTGTTCCTCTAATTTGACACACACAGGGCAAGGTGGTTCAATTTTCCTTGTCTTTGGTGTTGCCTGATCCAAACACTCTGCGTGAAAAACATGACTACAAGGAAGAACCCCGGCTGCAGGCATGTCTCCACTTCTCACAATACGACGAGAACTCCAAGGTGATCTTTGTGACATAAATTTTCCACACAAGCCACATCTAAATTCATCTGATTGAGTTTGCAGATGAGCAGGTGTTTCTAATTCAAATGACTCGGTAATATCTGCAGAATCCTGACTACTGCTAGCATTACTGGAGCGCTGGCTGTCTCTGAGGCGATTAGAAGTATCAAACCCTGTGTTATCTGAAACTGCAGGATCAAAGGCATCCCTAGCAGTTGTGAGGTCTGGAAATGACAAAGGATGGATAGGTTTAGAGATGAAAGAACGATGATTTGAAAAATTCCTCTGAAAGGACAATTGGGAAATTGTAGTAGACTCAGACTCGCTACTTTCTGATTCAGATGAAGTGGAGGCCCTATTGTAGGGATTTTGGGAAGTTCCCTGCACATATTTCATACCTGTCAACCTATTTGTTGAAAGAAACGCGCATGCCAAACAAACACCACTTCATTCTAATAGTACTTGACCAAAAATATTACCTCCTTAGTAGGTGTAAAAGATATCCGGCCTAAAGAAGGATGAGAATCTATCAAAAGTACAAATGACAAGAAAATAGTTTAGTATGCAGAAGTAATAATCTACAAGTTCATATTGAAGGAATATACTACCAGATAAAGTTGAGTACAACAGCTTTAGTGTGTTACTAACATCAGAACAGTTTAACTAAAACCATCAACCAATAATAGCCTGACAGACAAAGCCACGCAGTAACAGACAAATGAAGATGTAAAGAACCGATGATATAACAAGGAAAGGAAAACCATTAAATAAGAAGAAACCATGACCAAATACTGTACTATGATGCCAGATTTATCAATTAGTGGGATGTCATCCTAGTAAAAACCAGTAGACTCAAAGAGATACTAGTTCATCCCACTACCTCGTTAGAGTAAGCTCTATTTGTCCAAACAAAATGATCAAAAACCAATGTTGTCAAACTTTACAGCCTACATAGAATCGGGAGGGGCTAAAATATTGAATTGCAACCGAAACTACAAAATTATACTTATACATAGGCACATAAATCCGTAACTCATGATAATCATATCTAAAACAAAACACACAACTCAAAAATAAGTTGATAACACAATTAAGTTCATAATCAGTCTACCTCTAGGATCTACAATTCTAGATTTATTGGATATTCATTCCCAACTTTAAAATAGTCATCCTACATAATCATAAAATCTTCCTTCTAATCAATGGCATCTCCATTTTCATCAGCATTAGAAACTCCCAAATCGTTTGCAAGCGCATTATCAATACCACTATCTTTTCGAACGTGAACCAAGTGATCCCTAATTTGAGCATACAAATCTAGACTGTGATCATCCATATTCATCCAAAGAAAGATCCTTAATATTATAGTCAATTGTTTTCCTAACTTCACGCTCATTCTTGAATAAGCCATAACAAATACCACATCATTCATGGTCTTGGTTTAAACAATTAATTTCTCGGTGTGGATCTAAATAATTAAAAAATCAATTAAATCATAATATATTAAGTAATTTAAAAAATTAAATACAATTTGTTACATAGATTGGGAAGCTTACCCTCACAAGAACATTTCAATTACGCTAAGAACCGGATGAACTATATGTCAAGCTACCCAAATAGAAATCTTTCCAAAATTGGATATCAACTACTATAAGATTCTCACTATTGTTTTTGAGTTTTGGTTTGAAGTGCATGTGTACCTCTTACCCTACCAAAAGCTTAACTTTTGACATTGTGAACACGGTCATCAATCTAATTTTGTCAAGGTCTCTCACTATCATTTCTAAGCAATTGTATAGTCCCCACTTAACTTCATAATAAAACAAGTGGAAGATAATTAACTCTCGCTAACTCTATTGTAGACATTATGTATCTTTTCTTTAGTTCGACCCATCTCTTTTTAAATGAACCTCATGGCTAGCTTTACATTCAAATCCAAAACGCGGCACTTAAATTAAGGGACAAGCAACCCTCAAGCATTGTACAATATTCTTCCCAAAGCCCATATTTGCATTTTGATTTTCAACAAACACCTCGTCTTTAGACTTTGCAAACTGATTAGATTTTCATCGCAAGGATGTGAACATTTTTATAGTGCTCCTTTTTATTATTCGAAGTCAAAAAAGAAGTGACAGAATCAGTCGTGAAGAGACTAGTTAAGTTTGTACTATAATTAGAACGCTGGTTAGATGAAAAGCACCCAAACTTATGAAGAAAATGGTTATTTATCTATAATTACCCAATATATTATGTTTCAATTGATTTTATAATTATTTAGGTCCACATCAAGATAAGTAACCATTTAAAGAAAAAGATCATGAATGATGTGGCATTTCACATTTGTGATGGCTAATTCAAGAATGAACAAGAAGCAAGTTAGGAAAGCTATCTAATATAGCATTAACTACCTCTGTCCTAATAATGGTCAGATTTTGGAGCATGAAGAAAGTTCAATTTTGAATTTGGATGCTAAAATTGAAAACGAATTGGTTCAAATTGAAGAATCAAGCTGTAATGGTGGAAATGATGGTGCACTTGCAAATAGTTTGGAGGTTCCTAATGCAGATGGTAATGCAGATAGACTCCACTTATAAGAATGAAGATCACATGGAGGATGCCTTCCGAAATAGGGGGTGGCTAATGTCCTAGATATCTAGACGAATTGATCATGAACTTATGCTGTAGGATTGTATTATGAACTTATGTTGAATTGCATGTTATGCTTTAAAGATTAATCTTTTACCTTACGTACAAATCTTTGGAAAACAAGAAACAAAGTAAAAGTACTTTTTTTTTAATTATCAGTAAAAATATAAAATGAAATCAGAAAGCGTTTCATTGTTCTCTGTACAAATCTTTGAAAATAAGAAGGAAAAAATAAAACAAAAATGGAGCATTTTTGTAATTAGGCTTAATTCACATTGTCTAATATACACTTTCTCCAGTTTTAGTCCTAAGCAAGGAGCCCAAAAGCAAAATTTCTTGTCGTTTTTAGTACTCGAAACACAAGAAAAATTGCTTTAGGTCCTTCTTAATTTAGGTGTGCTCTTTGTAATATCGGTATTTGGTCAAGTGGCGGAGCTTGAAAGGTTTGTGTGAGGGGGCCAATTTGCTTAATGTGTGTGTATATATACTTTCCTATCACAGTTGAGAATGTGTTATTGGTGGCTAGTCCCAGTAGTGACTATTTATCTCTGAACAGAGTTCAAATCTAGATTTATGCATTATAGCATTTTGTTTAAAAATACAGAAGAAATGGGAGAAAAAGAAAGTCTCTACTGGATTAGAACCCGGATTATGCTACTTGTGATAATTCACTTTACCTTTGGACTGCTTTGTACACGGTAATATATGTGCACAATATAATATATATAATATAACATAATGCTATAATATTTATATACCTTTAACCAAAAAAAAAATTATTTATATATATGGATATACCTACTAAGAATGAGATAATTTTGGGGGAGGTCCTGGCCTCCCTATGTCTTTATAAAGACCCGCCGCTGATTTGGTCAATGTAGGAACCAGCCCCTACTCTAGGGACTAAAATAAATATGGTTCAAATATTACAAGGACTAATTTAAAGATAGACCAATACTACGGGGACTGATATCAAAACAAGGACTAAAGGAAGATATTCATATGTTTAAGGGATCAAAACCCATAAAAAAGGCTAAGGACTAAAACTGGAGAAGGTGTATATTACAAGGATGAAAATATTTATTTACGCCTTGTAATTATCACTGAAGACAAAAAATAGATGTAGAAAATGTTTTATCAAAAAAAACATCTTTATCAATATTCCATGTGCTTGGAGATTAAAGCTTCAATACCCTATATATAATCTCCTATTAACAGAAGAGCAGTTAGTTTCTTTTATTTTCTGTTACATAAAGCAATCAACCCTATTTGGTACAACTTACAAAACCTAATCAACTAGAACCAACTTAATCTTTTAAAAAACTCCTTCTGCTTCCATATAAACTCGTTGAACTAAACTATAAATCAACTTTCCAGAATCAACAAACTCAAGTGCTCTTTTTTTTTCTAAATTTCTTAAACTATCCTTCATCACTATCCAAATGGCTGTTTTATATCATCTACCATTTCAATGATGAAAAGCCAATATTATTGCTTAGATTCTGGGTAGATGGCAACCAGTAATCCACTCATGGCTTACTCCACCACTATATTTATAGTCTAGTTTCTCTATGTGATAGAAAAGGTATAAAACAAAACATACACAATGTTTCAAGTAAAAAAGAGAATATAGAACAAGTCGTTTACTATTTTAAAAACTCATATAATACGATGATTTACCTTTGCTGGTCACAGCCTTGTAATCATCGAAACTTATTTCCTGTATTGCAGGAGGCATCCACTGAGGACCCTGAGAAAGGTCAGATGGACACGGACTGCTAACGAAAATCCCAGTTCCATCTGCAACAGAATAGTGAAGATCATATAGATGGTTGCCTCTGACCCAAGTCCTACTTTCTTTACCATTTGAAGATGTAGAAGACCCATCATAGAGTTGGCCACCATCACTCAAACTATAAGGCAGCCCTTCAGACTGGAATCTGAAATCCCACCTCGACGGAGGTGGTGAATAGCTTGTGTTAGTTCGCCAGTAGGGCTCGTGCGGACCCAATGACCACTCCCTACTGTCTGCACTTGATCCATGTGGCCTTGAAGCCACACAACAAAGAGACCCCGTTTTAGCTATTTTTTCAGAATACCACAATAAACCCAACCCCGAATGCTTCAAATTTGGCCTATTTTAGTCAATATTTACATAGACAATTTAGTCGATATTTACACACTCAAGTATATACTTCAAAAACAAGTCACAGTTTCGTTCTGAAGTCCACTGGTTTGCACACAAAATTCAGCATTTGATGAATTCCACCTTCAACAGACACTAATATTGAATTCCACTTGTAACACAAGTGATTCACAAAGACAATCCTACAATCAAAAGAAGAGAAATTAATGGCTTTCAACATCTAATAAATCATCCGGTACAAAGAAAATCTACTAATAAATTATAGGGAGCATGGTTATTTAAACCACCAAAGAGGAAAACAAAACTAAACAAAAGTAAAACTAAGTTTCGGGAATCATCAGCCAGGTTAAGTAAATAGAAGCATCAATTTGTTTTTGGTTCTAAAGAGCCCAGTGGCGAAACTTCACACACTAAGTGTCTGTTTGGTAAGACATAAAATTGAGCTTATGTCTTATACCTTATAGCTTATAAGCCCGTGTGATTAAAAAAGACCTGTTTGGTAACTGTCATTTTTACATGTGCTTAAAGCATATTTTCATGAGCTTATAGCGGTTTTTGATAAACAAATTCAAGTAGCTTAAAGCTTAAAGCTTATAGCGTACCACTTTTTATCTCCATTTACCCCTGCAACCTTAATTGAAAAAAATATATATTAATTAAATGCACTTTTTTTTTATGTCATTTCATATTTAAAAGCTACTTGGATCGCTAATTTCACCAGACACTACAAATTCAATCAGTTAACTTATCAGCTATCAGCTATTAGTTAGTTTATCAGTTATCCGCTATTTTTTACCAGACAAGGCTCCTAACCCGTGCCCGGACATATTAAAGTCGCTGAAGTCTTTTAACATATGAGTTGTACTTACAGATAGAAGCATCAAATTAGTTAACAAATGCAAAAATTGACATCCAAATCACAGAAACATCCCTATATCAAATTCAACAAGTATTTATTAAAAAAATGAATATGATAACCATAACAATAGAAAAGACAAAAAAATTATGAACGGAAAGTTTGAATTTGTGGAGTTACCTCGAATTGGTGTATGGAGAAAGTGCGATGATGATTCCGTTGTAGAGAGTGTGAAGAAGGAAGGGAAGAAAGTGAAAACCCTAATATTAAAGAAGAAGAAGAAGAAGAAGAAGAAAGCAAAGTGGTTGCACAGCTGGCAACCGCTACTGGTACTGTTGTGTTTGATTTGTTTTGATTTTTCTTTGATTGAATTCAACGACTTCAAGTTTAAAGTTTAAACGCGCCGTTCTCAATGCTTACTTTTTTATTCCTAAAAAGAAATTTTCTTGTTTTTAATTGTGCAAGTAGTGATAATAGACTCTCAATTATAAAAATTTTAAAATAATTTTTGATTGTGTAATTCGTTAGTCAAAATAGTCCCTGATGTTAAAATGATTTATTTTAGTCCTTCAATATACTTATTTATTATCATTACTTATTTTCATTTTAGTCCTTATATGAAAAGATATATTGTGAGTATTGAGAAATTATTTTAGTGTTAGAGACTATTTGACTAACAGAGTGCACAATCAAGGACTATTTTGGAATTTTGATACATTGAAGGACTATTGTGACTACTCATTACACATTCAGGGACCAAAGTGACTATTATCCCTTTTTAATTCCTATAAAATTTTACATCGAAGTTTTAGTTCTTGTAAAAAAAATTATTAATATTTTTAGTTTTTTTTTAAATTGTCATCAACATTTTTATCACTCCCCTAAAAAAAATCAACATTTTAATCACAATAAAGAAATTCTTAGCATTTTTTGCCCTTAAAATGTTAAAAGAAAATGTTTCGGAGACTAAAAGGTGAATTTTTTCCGCACGGACTAAAAATGAAGTTTTGAATATTTATAACAATTGTTTATTTAATTGACCATATTTTTATATGATATGGTTTGTTTTATAATAACTAGCGTTCAGATGAGTATGGAGTGTCCGTCTGTCCGCTCTTTTTATTACGTTAATGTGTATAAATTACAAATAATAATTTTTATGAAATTTTGATTTTGATTAAAATTATTTTAATTAAAGTTTTAGTTATAGATATTGTGCACTTTCATATTTAATAAATTGTACTTATTTTTTTCAATGACACCGATAATATAACAAATATAATATCTATTCTTATTTTTTTTATGACACCAACAATATATCATTACAATAGACAAATTTGTTTAAAAGTATAATTGGAAGTGAAAAATTCAGCACAAAACCATATTATATGTGTGTGTAGTATAAATAACTAGTGGCAATAATTTTGTGGGTCTAATCAATCAAATATAATTTAAGAATGCTATGTACTAGGAAAAATACTAGGGCTGGACAGCGGTCGAGTTCGGGCGGAGTTTGGGTCCAAAACCCAAAACCTTCCCAATCCGCGAGTGAGAAACCCAGCCCCAAACTCGTCCGGTTTTGGGTTCGGTTTGAACAGTTAACGGGTTTTCGGTTAGCCAGACAGACGGGGCGGTTAATTCGGTTATGCAGCCTAATGTTTCGATTATGCAACCTTATGAGGTTGCTTACGAGAGAAATTGAGTTCTAATTGGTCAAATAATTAGTACTCATCTATATGAGATTTACTCTTTACAAGAAGACGAGAATGTAAAAAACAATCACCACATTACAAGCACACAAATCAGAGGAAGCAATAACAACAACCAATTCCAAATGGTTGGAGTTGGAGGCTCAAAAACTCATTACCATGGTGCACCCATTGTCCAACATATGCAAGTTGTGTTACCAATTGATGTAACATTTTGGTCAACAACAAGTGTCACAACTTGCACATGTTGGACAAGAGATGTTACATGTTAATGAGATTTTGTGCCTCAAAGTCAAACCATTTCGAATTGGTTGTTGTTGTTGCTGTTGCTGCTTCCTCATATTTGTTTGCTTGTAAAATGGTGATTGTTTCTTACATTCTCATCTTCTTGCAAAGAGTAAATCTCATAATGGTGAGTAGTACTTCTTTGACCAAATAATACATATTTTCTATTGTTAGAAACCTCATAAGGTTTCATGATAGAAATATTGGAGAGTGATTAATTGTTAACAACTCCTCCATGATTATGTATTGGAATTGAGGCTCTATACAACTATAACCCTCATGATTTTGAGGAGGGGTAATGGTTTTCTCAATAAGTCTTTCAGTCTTTCTATTATTAGCAACCACACTGTCGATGACTAGATCTTTCAACTGAGACACACTAAAGTCATTGAAATGTGGTTAGACTTGGTTATGTTCTCCGTCACTTCCAACAAAAGCACTCCATTCATTAATACAACTAAAATCCTTATGATTTTAAGGAGGAGTAGTTGTTTTTTCAACAAGTTCTTCGGCCTTTCTCTTATTAGCACCCACATTCTCAATAAAAAGATTGTCCATTGGAGACACATTAGCACTATTGAAATGTTGTTGAACTTACTTATGTTATCTACACTTCCAACAAAAACACTTCCATGATTAAGACAATTGAAGGTCTCATGATGACAACTGGTTTTCTCAACAAGTTGAGCAACCCTTTTTCTATTAGAACATACATGTTCCTGCTAGGTGAACAATGGTACCAACCCCCTGAGCGATGTTCTGACTCAAGAGCTTGGCTAGGTTTTTTTCTGTGTAAAATGAACGTGATGCCTTATGAGCCGTTACAGCCCCTTTTATACGTCCCCCGGCCTAGGGAAGTGAGGGCGGTTCTTACGGGATTCCCCAGCCACCTGGAGCGGTGACTTGGTCTTCATCCGAGGAGCCTGGCCCACAATGGGAACGTGGGAAAGACCTGGTAGACGGGTTCAAATGTGACCGCTAGCTCGGGTTTTGACGCGGTCAGCCCGCTTTGGGTGTGTTTCGGGGGCCCGTTCCTTACCCGAGTTGTTTCTGCGGTAACGTGATCTCGCCCACGTGGCGGGCACGTAGGGGATGAGGTCCAGCTGGCCGGGGAGGACTGCCACGTATCGTGAAAGGAATAAGATGACGGTACACAGCCCCCCAAGCACAAGTCTCGAAGAGGCGAAGTGATTGACAAGATGCCCGGCTTTGGCTTCGTGGGCGACCACAAGATGCTCGAGCGAGCGTCCGTCATACGGCGATGTGAAATATTAACCTGCAGCGAGAACTGGCGGCCTACTGATCGCCTGGGTGCTTGCCCCTTACCATAGTGCCCTGCGGATGCATGCACCGTATCAGCGCATGGATCACTTGCTTGGAATCCAACGGTGGACAACTAGCGACCGTTCGTACAATAATCTGAACGGCTGAGCATCCGTTTGCTTTTCATATTTCAATGTAACCCCAGCCAAGCAGCACTGAAAGGACGGGCCTTTTGCACTGTTTGATCTCGTGTCTTTTCAGACCGCGCACGCAACTCAAGGCCCCCTGCTTACAAACAGGGTTTGTCTGTTCCATCGAACCTATCACTTACAACTGTCTTCTGATAGCGCGCCGGCGAACTTTGCAACCTACTTCCTATTTCTAAGAACATGTAACTCCATTGCCCTTCTCATTTACGCTTACGCTTCTTAAACGCTTGTAAAAGGAAAGAAAAAATGGTAGTGATACGGGAGTGTGATAGTGAGGGTAACTTGGTGGGTTCTCCCTGTGCGCTCTCGTAAAAAACGCAAACCCCGAGCGTATACGAACGCTCGAAAAGTTTTGTGAAGTCGCCACCAAAGTTTTTGTTTAAAGGGAACGTTGATAAACCCTTAAGTTTTTTTATTTTTAAAGGGAAACGATAATAAAACCCTTTGACGATGAGGAAAGGATGGTCATCGCAACCATTACCGGGTTCGGGAGTCGATTATGCGAGGGGAAGGTATTAGCACCCCTCACATCCGTTGTACTCAACGGGAACCTCCTAGTTAGCTAAAGCTTAGAATGTTTTTAACGTTTTGCTTGCATGCTTAAATATACAAAGATAATAAAGAAAAGGGGAAAAAGAAAGTTTTTTTATTATTGTGCTTGACAAGATGATGATCTTGCTCCTACGTATTTCCCGGTGCGATGGAGAATTCAAAGCTACGTATTCTTGATCGTATTCTGATCGTATTGGTTGATTTTAAAGAACGATGGTTTGATCGTATTCTTGCGATTAAACGTAGCTTGTGTGCTCGCGCGTGGGAGGCTTAAGCGTTTGTTTCGAATCGCGCAAGAATAGATAAAACATGTCCGTTGGGGAAAAAAGGTTCGAATTGACCACGAGAGGCCAAGAAAGATTAAAATGACTCAAAGGAGTCAAGAAAGGTTCGATTGATCCAACGGGATCAAGAAAGGGTTCAATGGACTCAAAGGAGTCGAATATTGACTAAGATGACTCAACCGAGTCGAGAAAAGGTTCGATTGATCCAACGGGATGAAGAAAAGATTCAATGGACTCAACGGAGTCGAACATTGAATCAAATGGTCACGGGGGGCCAAAGGGTTCGAATTGACCACAGAGGGCCAAGAATTGGTTTTGGTGTGGTTGGATGCGTTGAAAAATAGAATGACGATTGCCCGAACAACGAGACATACGTCAAGCATTCGTTCAATCGGGGAATGGAGAGACATACGTCAAACCACCCCTTTTTCATTCAAGTTTATGTTTGAAATTTAAGAAATCCCGAAGTTAACAAAACACTTGATTGTTGAAAATCAAAAAAAGTTTTAATGTTCAAATTAGTTGTTGCAACCTATGAATAAGTATTGTTCAAATGTGTATGAAAAAAGCACAAGTTTATGGAAAAGCACAAGTTCGGCTCAAGTTTGAATTTGATTTTGAAAAGTGAACAAGTTCGGCTTAAGTTCACGTTTGATTGAAAATCATGAACAAGGTTCTTGTTCAAGTTTAGTTTTGAAAATAATGAACTTAGATTATTGCTCAAGTTGGATTTTGATAGTTTATGAACGTAACTTGTTTCGCAAGTTATCCAAAAAGTATTGCTCAAACTTGTGAAATTTCCAAGAATATGCAAAACTCGTGTTATATTTTGAACCAAAATGAATTTTAATCCCCTAAAGTTCTGAATATTCAAGTTAGAACCTCAGAAATTTGCTTCAAGAAGCCTGAACTCAGAAACTGAGTTCTGTCATGGTCGCAAAGCGACCAGAGCTTCGCACTGTGAACTCTGCGAAATTTTGAGTTCAGAAGCTGCTTCTGAACTGCTGTTCAGAAGCAACTTCTGAACAAGCTTCAGAACTTTAGGAGGAGTGAAAAGCTTTTGAAATTAGCAAAGGAATGAGTACAACACTTCAGTTTAAATGTTTTGCAAACTTTGGGATTTCTTTTGAGTTTCAAAAATGTTTTTAAATCAAAATGAGTTTAAAAACTATAAAATGCAAAACTGAGATTGAAACAAGTTGGAATCAAAAGCAAATGCAAACAGTATGCAAAATGAAATATAAACAGGTTAGAATGACTTACCAACTCCTAGCCCAAAGCTTTTGTTGTGCAAGAGATAGGAAAGGACTTGAATGGTTGAAATTTGCAAGGTTTGAAATATTGATGAATGGATGATAATAACACTAGTGTTTTCTTGCTGGAAGGATTATGTTTTAATGTTCAAATTAGTTGTTGCAACCTATGAATAAGTATTGTTCAAATGTGTATGAAAAAAGCACAAGTTTATGGAAAAGCACAAGTTCGGCTCAAGTTTGAATTTGATTTTGAAAAGTGAACAAGTTCAGCTTAAGTTCACGTTTGATTGAAAATCATGAACAAGGTTCTTGTTCAAGTTTAGTTTTGAAAATAATGAACTTAGCTTATTGCTCAAGTTGGATTTTGATAGTTTATGAACGTAACTTGTTTCGCAAGTTATCCAAAAAGTATTGCTCAAACTTGTGAAATTTCCAAGAATATGCAAAACTCGTGTTATATTTTGAACCAAAATGAATTTTAATCCCCTAAAGTTCTGAATATTCAAGTTAGAACCTCAGAAATTTGCTTCAAGAAGCCTGAACTCAGAAACTGAGTTCTGTCATGGTCGCAAAGCGACCAGAGCTTCGCACTGTGAACTCTGCGAAATTTTGAGTTCAGAAGCTGCTTCTGAACTGCTGTTCAGAAGCAACTTCTGAACAAGCTTCAGAACTTTAGGAGGAGTGAAAAGCTTTTGAAATTAGCAAAGGAATGAGTACAACACTTCAGTTTAAATGTTTTGCAAACTTTGGGATTTCTTTTGAGTTTCAAAAATGTTTTTAAATCAAAATGAGTTTAAAAACTATAAAATGCAAAACTGAGATTGAAACAAGTTGGAATCAAAAGCAAATGCAAACAGTATGCAAAATGAAATATAAACAGGTTAGAATGACTTACCAACTCCTAGCCCAAAGCTTTTGTTGTGCAAGAGATAGGAAAGGACTTGAATGGTTGAAATTTGCAAGGTTTGAAATGTTGATGAATGGATGATAATAACACTAGTGTTTTCTTGCTGGAAGGATTATGTTTTTGCTCTAGAAAATTCTGTAATTGCTGTGTATTCCTATCCTATTCTCTCTAATCCTTATGCAAGGCACTCCTTTTATAGGCAAAACCAAATCAAATGCCATGATGAAAATCTCCTAGAGCAGGCTGTTTGTGTGGGCTAAGACCAGGCTATTTTGCTTTGCATTTAATGCAAAAGTGTAGAGGTGACATTGCCTTGCAACCTTGGTCAAGACTTTGGCCAAAACCAGCCATTAATGAAGCTGATTTGTGATAGCAATGATGATGAAAAAGAGAGAAAAACAGGGCAGCTTGCAATTGGGCTGCTCTTGGGATCAATCCTTGCAATCTTGAGGGGTTAAGCAAGGAAAACGTGCACTGTGATGTGCAGAGGTTGGGGGAAGCAAAAGGAACATGTGGGCTGGTGTGAGAAGGGGAGAAAAACTGCTGAAAACAGGGCAGCACTCATGGTGTTTGGGCAAGCAAAACCAGCTGTGTTTGACTGGTTTTGGGGGAGAAAGAAAGAAGGAAAACAAACAAGCTGCTGGCTGGCAAGCTCAGGGTCAGTAGCAGGTCAATTGGGAGGGATGAGAGCTGCCCAAGGGCAAGCCAACTTGCTTGGCATATGCTTGGTTGGAAGAAAAACCTTCTCACCTTGGCTTTAATGGCACATGTTCAATTTCTTGCTTTGCTGAATCCAAACAGTCACAATTGATAACAATAGCAATAATAATAATGATAGGTGATAATAATAATAACTATAAAAGAAAGAGAAATCAGAAAAATCAAAAATCTGCAAAATTCGCAGATTTCGCAGAGCGACCATATCCTGGCTCTGCGAAGTCCTCATATTCTGAAATGTTGACTTTTTGTTGACTTTGACTTTCTCTTCTCTTTTTTTGTTGACTTTCTCTTTTTTTTTTGGAAAAGGCTTGGGACAAAATTAGGGTACAACACTCCCCTCTTGGAGGAGCGACGCAAAGTATGGAACGCTGCCATTCGGGCTGCCCGGAGGGCGGATGGGACGGTAGATTGGGCGCTCATGGATCGAGACTACTTTGGACACCCCCTCGTCGCTTCTGAGGTTAGCTCTGACAGCGACGACGGTGCTGCCCCCCTCTTCTCAAAGTTAAGTGTTTCTAGTAGCAGTAGCCATGATAGTGATGTAGTTATTCTCTTTTCTTCAGGACCTGGTGAGCGAGAGGGGAAAATGGCGGAATCTGAAACGGGCGCCGGATGGGTGGACGAGAATGTGGCCGCCCAGTCCTCCTTGTTCAGCACCGAAAAGAGAGTGGCGGAGTTCCGGGAGAATAAGGCGGTATCCTCTACGGGAGATGAAACGGATATTGTCACTGAACCCTTCGTCCAAGGGGAAAAGGTCTATATGCGTCGCCCACGAGGGGTGCCAAACGAGGCGTTCTACATGTACGCCTGTGCTATTACGGATTTGGGGGTAAGGATTCCCTTCACGCCCTTCGAAGCTGCGCTCCTTAAGGCGATAAATGTAGCGCCGTCTCAACTTCATCCTAACGGCTGGGCATACGTAAGGGGCTTCGAAGTTTTATGCCAGGGTTTGGGTTTGTCGCCAACTGTGGGCCCATTTCTCTCCTTTTACTGTACCAAGGGAGTGGGAAAAGGCTCGTGGGTGTCCATTAATTCTCAGCAGGGATGGGGTCTGTTTGCCCTCTTCGCAAACAACTATAAAAATTGGAAGAGAAAATTTTTTAAAGTGAGGGGGCTGGACGCCTCTATTCCCGTCTTCATGGACCAAGGCGGCGATGAGGGGTTTCCTTTATATTGGTCCGGCGACCCCCTGTCAGTATCGGGCTACGACTACGACAAACTGAGCGACGCGGAGAAAGACGTAGTCGACTTCCTGGAACACATGGAGGTTCTGAGCGTAAAGGAGCTTAGCCACAAAGAACACGACCCCGTGGCTCTCAGGGAATACATAGGTAGCACGCGTACCCACTGTGGGCGACGCCGTTTTGGTAGTCAAGTTTGCGTCTTGCTGACACGAGTTCTTTGATCTTTATGCAGATTCGATGGCGCCGAAGTCCGCAGCGGAGAAGAAGCTGGCCCTGGAACGGGCGAAAAGAAAAAGGGCTGAAGAAGGCGACGCTCGTGGGAGGAGTGATCCCGCCGGCCTGATGACGCGGGAGAAACGCAAAGCTGGGGATGCTGGTGACGCCATAGTAACAGGGGCGGCGAGCGCCATCGACGCCATCCCGTCCCGGGTCGTGGCCGCCGCAGACGCCACAGTGCTGCCCAAAGGGAAAAGGAGCCGGACTGATGAGGGCCATCCCCCTCAACCCAGACCTCCCAAGAACCGAAAACTGGTAAACCGAACTCCTGTCATTTCATTTAGATTTTTCTTTGTATTTCTATTATGAACTAACATTGTGTTGTCCCGCCTTGTGACAGATGCCCCCCTTCGCTATGGGACGCCAATTTTGATTACGAGGGGTTTATGCGGGAGAACTTCAATTTTGAGTACGACAGGAAGAGACTCAAAACCGTGGAGTTTTCCCAAGTGCAGAAGATGATGGGCGTCCACCTCCTAAAGGGCGCTCTGCTGGGCCAGGTGATGACGGAGGAGTTCTCCACGCTCGAGCGGAAAGAGAGGACGCAGAGGGCGGAGCACAAGAGCGCGCTGGTGCAGATGCAAACCGCTCTTAATGCGTCTGAGGAGGCAAGAAAACTGGCAGAGGAAAAACTCGCTTCCGTACGCCAGGATCTGGAGACGGCTGAGGCCGCCAAGGCCAAAGCAGAGGAAGCGGCCAAGGTTTTGCTTGAAGAAAAAGCTGCACTGACCGAGGCGCATCAAGCGACGATGGCAGACCTGAAGGCGAAGTTGGAGGCATCGGAGGAAGAAAGCGTCCTGGCCGAGGAGAAAGGTTTTGAGCGGGCGAAGGCCCATGTCGCTTACCTATACCCCGACGCCTCCCTTGAAAAGCTCGGCCTATTCCGGACTGTCGTGGACGGGAAGATCGTGGATGAGGAGTAGCTTAGACTTATGTTTTCTTTTTGCTTGTAAACCCCTAGGGTTTAGTTCTCCTGACTAATGTTATTCATGTAACGCCCTTTTGACATTTTCTACACTTTCGTATGCTTTACGCCTTTTGACTCCCTAAGTGACTGATTTTATCTTAATTGTAACGTGCTCTTTGCTCCTTTAATTTTCAGCTGGTCATCTTTCTAATGGAATGTATTCTAATTTTTCAAATGTTCATCTTTCAACTAGAATGTATTCTTCTCTTTCGAGGATCTTGCGCTAGAAATTCAAATTTTGTAACGTTTTTTTCATGTTTCAAGCTCGACTTTTTGGTTACTTTCCTTAACCTTTTAAAATTTTGCATATTTTGTGAATCGTTTTTAGCCTGTATAAATCTAATTGTATTCCTGTAAGCCACGCCAATACCCCGAGGGTTATATAGCTCAGACATGTGTGCCCAGATTAAGCCCTGTGAGGGCGACATGTTTTACTCCGAGAACTTTAGGAAAAAGTAGTTGCATTGATTTTGATTTTGATTTTGATTTTGATTGTGATCATGATTGAAATTCCTGGCAACCTGATTGAAATATGCTGTGCACAATGTTGGCACAACTGTCCGAGCGCGTGTCTACTCAGAACTACAATTTAAAAAAAAAACACAACGTAACAAAGCACAAATTAAAAGGAACACAGCGGAAAAATAAAGTACACAGTGAGTTTGTTAACCCAGTTCGGAGCAACTCTCCTACTCTGGGGGATACCAATCCAGGAATGATTCCACTATTATAGTTCTAGTGAAAAGACCAACGCAGACCCACTACTTGACTTTGCACCTAGACCCTACCAGTGGCAACTCTATCTAGGAACTCCTAGATATGAGACCCCGTCTCAATTCCTACGAACAACACACACAGTATTGTTATCAAACACACAAAACATAAAACACAACCAAGAGAAACACACGCTAAAAACACATACTTACTCCGTACTTAAAAGCTTAGGAGTAGCTTACAAATTACAACTCAAACAAACTCAGTCCTTAGCTTGAATCAGGGAGATACAAGCAAGGCTCACAATTAACAAACAAAACCCTAAAAACCTTAAAACACACGCTTTGCTAACACACACGGTTTTTAGTTACCCTACTAGGGTTTGCCTTCATGAATATATAGCACTGAGATACCACGGGTCTGGGCTTCAAAAAAGAGCATGGACATTGACCGGTCCAGCTGAAAAACGATCTTCTAGAAATAATAAAAAGCTTCCAAATATAGAACAATATCTTGTGGAACAAATTGCAAGGCAAATAAAACTTCAAACAGATACACGCGCCTTGATCAGCAAGCTAGAGGAAAATAAATCTTCAAGCAAATCTTTGGAAGATTGCGTATACAAATATAAAGCGCTAGCTGGCGCGAAAACACAACTCACGAAATGCTGATCCATATGCTACCACATCTGTCCCAGCATCTGGCTAGTAGATGTTTTTGCAAAATGTAGCCAATCTACAAAAACCCAACAATCTCCCCCCTTTGGCAAATTTTGGCTAAAACACTCTAGAGCCAGTACTTTGGAAACACACAGATAAGATTCCTTCACGTCAACACAGGCACACAACAAGGGAAAAAAA